>OX421495.1:22788532-22810032 GCA_949126835.1 Anisus vortex | reverse complement strand
ACAGGGGCTCCCACACAAAAGGGGCCCCCACACATCTCAAAAAGAAAGGTTTTAAAGACACCACCATTCTTTCGTTGAAAATGTAAGATAAAATTAATTTAATACCCTACAATTTAAAGCGCTCCAGTCCAACCAAGCTAAGTGCAACATAAAATTTATAATTTTGCAGAATCTAACATGAATTAAAGGCCCTTTTCTGAGGTATGTGGAAGGCAGGGTCGAGAACACGAGGGGTCCCCACATAGATTTGGGAACAGGGTCCCCACAATCCTAAATACGGCCCTGAATACAACTATGGTTTATTAATTATTATTTCTTTATACTAATCCAAAATTATGATATTCATTTTTAGATGTAATCAATGGTATACAATTATTTTACGTTACACAGTTATCAATAAACTTTTCCTGCATTGCTTAAGTCAATTAATGGAGTTTATTTCAAAAACAATACTATATATTGTATTATATTTATAAAAATAATAATACAAACAAATGTGCTCTAGAATTAATGATATCTATGCTTGAAGAAGTTGAACATAAAAAGTCATTTGAATGTAATTAGTATGTATCAATTTTGACAATTAATGTGAGCCTTGGCCTTGAATGGACTTCAATAATTGTTCTATGTCAGGTATATATTCTATATTTAGTCACTTCTGAGTGGTCAAGTGTAAGAGACCTCTTTGTAGGTTCAGATCAGCTTTCATTTAGGATAAAATATGTACACATGTAATTTATTCCAGAAGATGAAAGTTAAGCAAATGCTAAGTTTGAGAAGAGCAGATGACGTTTTCTTGAGCAGCTTCCGTCCAGATTTTCCTGCAAATTGGCGCCCTTTATTGCTTTCGGACAAGAAACAAGTATATTCAAGACTTATTATCTTCTAAGCCAACGAACAATGTGTGCAACAGAAGTTATATATTCTTGTAGAAGAGAATTGAATTGCCTGTTAATCAATAAACGATTAGAAACTATACAATTGAGTATCTTAACAATAGATTCAATTACAGATCGCAAGTCCAATAATGAGATCTTTACACACAAACTTTCCTGAACTTAAAAATTCAACGTCCAACGAAATATCATCATATGATCATCATAATGTTTGACACGCAGGAGCCATTAATTTTGCTGACGTACGTTGTTTTGACCAGCATTGACAAACATCTTTATTTGGGGGGGGGGATCTTTCGCGAGCCACTGAAAATCGCTCCGTGTGCCAAGCTTGACACACGTTCCGTACTTTGCCGAAACCTGAACTAAATCAAATTTGTTTAAAATGACTTTAATGTTGTTGTTTTCTTTAAATAGAATATTTCCCCCACAATCTTCTTGGTACTATCGTCCCCGTGTAGATTGCCTGTAATGGTGTATTTAGGCGATTCAATATTTTCTTCAATTTACTCGTTGACATCTAGAGTTGTCTTCTGTTAGATTGATTCATATGTTCATCGCCTCATTGGGTCCTTGAGATATGACAGTATCCGTTCAACATTAATTATCGAAATATCTTGAGGAGGTTATATATTGACGAAACACAAATGTTGGTAATTTAGGCAATACAGTCAACCCAGAGTGCAAGAATGTTCAAACAATTCATTTATTTCACAGGTATCTACAAATAACTTTAATATTATACAATTATTTACACGGAGAAAACTCAACGTTCAGGGTCGAGACCAACACAAGAAACTAAAACCTACCTCTCATCAGACGCGGTTTTTGTTTGAATATTCAAATTACGACTTGTCGTTAAGTGAGGTAGGGTTCATTCATTAAGGAACTAGGGGGGAAAAGGAGAAGAGTATAGTTCATTTCTCTTTTATTCTTTGCTGTCAATTTATAAACTATACCTTCACCTACACCTATCCCATAACGCGAGTGAGGGTAGTTGGGGCACCATTTTTTTTTTACTGATAAACGATTGTATGCCATTCGTCTCGTCCAGTGCCGCCCTCTGGGAATCCACAAGAGACAAGCCGGTAGCGCGCTTGGATTGCCTTTTCAAAAGTATCCAGGTATATCATAAGCCAACGTAGTTTGGATGTCCCTGAAACCACCCAGCCCTGGAAAAGTGCTGGCCACCTAATTCCTTTGTATGCCGTGGCCACGGAAACTAATGAACGATGGCAAAAGATCGACTATGTCTCAAAAGGATACATTATTTTGTACTTTTGAGCAAGTTTGGGGGCCATGGTGTCCGTGCGGCAGTGTGCTCGGCTGGCGTGCCGAAGGTCCTGGGTACGAATCCCGGGTCTGGAGGATGTCCCTGAGTCTACACAGCTCTGATTTTTACCTGACCTTAAAAGCGGTTGTTTATGGTGATGACCACACAATAAGCTAGTATGCCGTGGCCACAGAAACTGGTGAACGCTGCTCAATTTGGTCCAACGGGCATACTTTCCTTTGAGTAAGTTTACCTTAAAATGATCATCGCGAAACAGTTTTTTTTTCTCGGTTAGTTTGTTCTTTATATGCTGCATAATATGAGGACCTCGGCATTTTCCCATATACTATTTCAGAATGGCTTTGTGAACATTCTTTTTGTTTCTTACATTTTTCTTTTATTGTTTTTATTTTTTAAATCTAATCATTATTATATTGTTCTACTCAAGCTGGATAGATGAATAAAACATTCGATTCGAAAGGGCGACGTTGCGCATGCGCCAATGTGCTTTTTGCTTCGTTTGTCGCAAGCGCACGCGACAGTGCGTACGTATTGCGGAGGTCGAGGGTTATAAACAAAATGAAGATAGGGGTGTGGTATGGATAGTGGGGGGGGGGGGGGGGGGAGGCCGCGCGCAAATAATTGCGGTTGACATTATGAGAGCCAAATAATTAAAAAAAAGTACAAATAAGTGAAGGAGGGTGTGGTCTCTTACCAAATTATAAAACCCCCATTTTTGTTTTATTTCAACAAGAGCGTGGTGTGGGGAGGGGTGCAAAAACTGCCCCCACCCCTCCGTATTATTATTTTTGTAATTTTGTAATTCAACAATTTGGAACTAAATACTTTTTGCTACTACGCCCCGCCTTTAACTTCTGTTTTTTCCTCAAGGAATTGTTTCTCTAGAGACGAGTAAAAAACAACAACAAAAGGACTTATTTATATATTGTTCTAATAAAGAGTAGAAATGTGATACTTTCTGTGACGAATGGAAACGAATCGGTCGTCACATAGGCCGAATTTTATAACTGCCAATGTTTATAACAAATGTATTAGCATCACAACCATGTATGGATTAGGAATATATGTACATTATTTTGATTAAGCGTAAGAGAGAGAGAGAGAGAGAGAGAAAGTTTAGAAATATAAATGTTGTTTGTAAATGTTAGTATATTACCTTGTTCCCATATAGCGGGGTTTCCCGGCCAAGTAAAATGATACTATACCGCCCTTCCCCCCCCCCCCCACCTTCCCGTGTCACCTTTTCCACCCGCGACGTGGTTATCCCCCATTACCTGTTAAGATAGGAATCATCTCCCTCCAACTTTGAATGGCGTACGAATTTAACGACCAGTGTCCAGATTGCAATTAAGGGTCACATAGTCTCGTGAATATCGCGCCCTCTCGCCCCCCCCCCCCCCTTTTCCACCTTCCTGGGTGACCATATATTTCCTACCTTATCTTGTCACTGTTTCAGGAAATATAATTCCAGTTGATATCATTTTTTTCTGATCGCCAACGGTGGACATCGACATTTTTATGCATAGCTCTGGCCTTCTACAAATGGCCCATAATTGGGCGACTTTCTAAGGCCAGGGAGATCCTTCTGTTGATCTCAAAATTTAGTACCAGATGTCAAACCATTGGTATAGTTTACACTCCCCCTCTTCATGTCCGCTATATAAGTTGAAACTGTTCGCTGTAAATTTAGTCCTAGCGCCAGTCTCATAAGAAGACACACTTTCATTTTAGTTAGAAGTCAGATCTAACTATTGTAAATATTGTTCTACTCAGATTGTTTGATCCACCATTTTATATGCCAGTTTAATCACGAAGTTTTGCATTTTGTTGATGAATTGCCTGCATCTGCTAATAGTTTACCTTCATCATTGTATTATTATTGCTAGCCATTTTCCGCTACTATTGAATAAAGTCATACAGTTTTCTCTCATAAGACAACAGCGTTGGTCACTGTTTGGTTAGAACGTGACATTGTTTGTTAGACTTAGACGTTTACGAAGCCACGTCTAAGGAAAGGTGTCAAATATAAATTTGCAAAAGTACAGTAGAGGCTGCCATCCGACTTCAAAAGATACCTCCAGACCAACGAAGCCAAGGGTGTGAGTTGAAACCTCCACCACACGTGTAACCGAGTCGAATCCACAACTACCGGGTTACATAATTGAGGTCTCGTCCGGTGATTCGAATCTGGGCACTATTTGAAGCGGTCCAGCTTGATTGTATTTTTGCTGGGGGCTCTTATTCACCTCTAACAGAAAAGCCACTGTCCTGACAACCCGGTGACAACCTTTATCAACCCCTACGCAAAACACTGCCTGTCTCCTGAAGAAAGTCAACTAGACCGACCCTGCACATTTCATTGAACATTGCTTGTTACCTGAAGAGTGTCAACTGCCAACCAGACAACCCTGTAGACAACCCTTTGCCACACGTTTATCCACCTGACACCATAGATCAGCTTCAACGCCGCCGTGAGACAACACAGCTAATAGTTACCGAAGTCCACAAGACAGAATTAAAAACATTCTAACATTCTAGTGACATTAGTGAATAGTGTATAAGTGTGTGTGTGTGTTAGTGATATGGATTTCTGTAATTCAAATTAGGAAGGCTGAAGGGTAAGTGATCCTTTTACTTTTGTTATATCATTGGCAATTTAGCATAATTTAGAAGTTAGAATATCATGGCCGATATTGTAAGCATTAAACGTGTTGCTAGAGAAGAAGCTGAGGCCGCTAACCTCACTGGTAATGAGATGTTAGAATATATTAAGCAACAGGTCGCTGAGTTTAGGGAGGCAGAAAAGTTAAAAATTGAGTCCGAAAATGAAAAGTTAAAAATTGAATCAGAAAAAGAAAAGTTAAAAATTGAATCAGAAAAAGAAAAGTTAAAAATTGAATCAGAAAAAGAAAAGTTAAAAATTGAATCAGAAAAAGAAAAGTTAAAAATTGAATCAGAAAAAGAAAAGTTAAAAATTGAATCAGAAAAAGAATTGCAAATTAGGTTGGCCCAAATTGAGGCTGAGAAAGTAATACAGTTAAGACAGGCAGAATTAGCGGCCCCCGGTATGTGCACTCCGAATTCCCCTTCCTCTCAAACTTCAACAGAGCACTCAAATGACTCATTCACCCCCAAATACTACTCTTTCACACCTGACATTTTTGACCCGTCATTAGAGACCATTGACGTCTACCTTAATAGGTATGAACATTTAGCTGTAAACCATAATGTCCACAAAGAACTATGGGTTAGACATTTAGTTCAGTCTCTAAGAGGCCAAGCTTATGAGGTTTACAACAAACTTCCTTCTAATGACAAAGACAGTTATGAAACATTGAAAAATGCGCTACTGATAAAGTACGAATTGACGGCTAGATCATACAATAGGAAATTTAGAGAATCACAAATAAAAGAAGGAGAGACGTATGTTCAGTTTGCAGACAGGCTAAATTCATATTTAATCAAATGGGTAGAACTAGCATCGCATGAAAAAACATTTCAAGAACTAGCCGAGCTAGTCCTAACAGAACAATTGAGACATAATATGTCTTATAAAATGAAAGTGTTCCTGGACGAACGTAAGGTGGGTACCTTTAACAAATTGGTAGAGTTAGCGGATCGCTACGCCACAGCTCACCAAGAGGAAAATCTGACAACCCACCCCCCACGCCCCCGCCTTGATAAACCCCAGGCAGGGCGCCCCAACGGGCCTATAGATAAGAAAAACTCACATCGCTATCCGCCCCAGCACGAAAATCAGCAAACGCTACGCCCCTACCATCAAACAAATGGAGGGAGCAATCGCCTAGAGCACTCAAACCCTTTTCCGAGTGATAGGAGAGACCGCCCCACACAGGCCCGCGTGTCCTCCGTTGTAGTCCGAACCGACTCTGAGGAGCCGGAAAATCTAATGACACCCATTTATAATTTGGGAACCTTAGCTACTTGCACTAATGAGTTAGAAACTCAGGTGACTTTGTTTGATGAATCGAAAACCTCGCCTACCCCTGGGAGCCACAATGGCCCCAAAGAAACAGACACAGTTGAACTGAATGGGGAACCAGCAACTTGTAACTTTGATAGTGGTTGTCAATACGACTCCATTGTTTCCGCTTCGCGGATACGACCCGGCGACCTTACGGGTCAGTTTGTAAGCCTTCGAGGGCCATCCCTCTCTGCACCCGTCCAGAATCTTCCCATTGCGCGTATTCACATAAATTCTCCTTTTGTGCGTGGCACAATAAATGCAGCGGTCATGAAAGACCTAGTTTATGATGTTATTTTGGGATGCAAGTACGTTTTTCTAGCTATCCCACAGACCCCTATGATCCTGACCCCGGTTATCACCCAAGCCCGCCCCGAGACAGTGGACTCCACAGTAGAGCCTCCGCCCTCTCACCAAGATTTTATTAAAGCTCAGCAGGAAGACCTTTCCCTAAATTCAGTTAGAGAAAAAAACCAAACAAGCTTGCGCGATTCTAGAACAGCTTATGTTTTCTTTAAAGCAAACCTTCTCTATAGACAGCCTTGCGCTGATCAAGATGAAAAGCCCCAGGTAATAGACATAGCCCATGACTTTCATATAGGAGCCCACCAAGAACAGACGTCGACTGTTCAAAAAGTGAAACATGACTATTACTGGCCCGGTATGTCGGGTGACAGCAAAAGATTTGTATCTTCGGGCCACCAGGGCCAAGTCATGACACAAAAACGCCTCACTCCACCTGTACCGTTAGGTGAGATCCCAGTGGGGGATATTCCCATTAAACGGGTGTCAGTAGACCTAATAGGTCCCCTCCCCCGGTCGCGGTATAAGGACGCTTATATCCTGAGTGTAGTGTGCCAATCGGCTAAATGGCCAGACAGATTACCGACCCTTCTCATTCATGGCTTCAGGCAAAATCTTAACCGCCGACTAATGCGACAGTCTCTGTCTTTGACCCCGTACATACCAGGACCCGAAAACTGCCTATCAGACTTCCTCAACCGCCACTCTATTGCAAACAAAACGGGAGAGGACTAAGAAGCCCTCCTGGTTTATTGTATATATCTTCTGGCATTATCATAAATCTGTAAGTATCTCAATTTATCTCTTAGTTTTTTTGTTATAGACTTGTAACTTTTGGGGTGTATAATCTCGCGATTGTTCTCGTAATAGCGCTTATTAACAGTTCTTATCATAGATAAGAACTTTTGTTGGTGGGGATATTGTGACGAATGGAAACGAATCGGTCGTCACATAGGCCGAATTTTATAACTGCCAATGTTTATAACAAATGTATTAGCATCACAACCATGTATGGATTAGGAATATATGTACATTATTTTGATTAAGCGTAAGAGAGAGAGAGAGAGAGAGAGAAAGTTTAGAAATATAAATGTTGTTTGTAAATGTTAGTATATTACCTTGTTCCCATATAGCGGGGTTTCCCGGCCAAGTAAAATGATACTATACCGCCCTTCCCCCCCCCCCCCCCCCCACCTTCCCGTGTCACCTTTTCCACCCGCGACGTGGTTATCCCCCATTACCTGTTAAGATAGGAATCATCTCCCTCCAACTTTGAATGGCGTACGAATTTAACGACCAGTGTCCAGATTGCAATTAAGGGTCACATAGTCTCGTGAATATCGCGCCCTCTCGCCCCCCCCCCTTTTCCACCTTCCTGGGTGACCATATATTTCCTACCTTATCTTGTCACTGTTTCAGGAAATATAATTCCAGTTGATATCATTTTTTTCTGATCGCCAACGGTGGACATCGACATTTTTATGCATAGCTCTGGCCTTCTACAAATGGCCCATAATTGGGCGACTTTCTAAGGCCAGGGAGATCCTTCTGTTGATCTCAAAATTTAGTACCAGATGTCAAACCATTGGTATAGTTTACACTCCCCCTCTTCATGTCCGCTATATAAGTTGAAACTGTTCGCTGTAAATTTAGTCCTAGCGCCAGTCTCATAAGAAGACACACTTTCATTTTAGTTAGAAGTCAGATCTAACTATTGTAAATATTGTTCTACTCAGATTGTTTGATCCACCATTTTATATGCCAGTTTAATCACGAAGTTTTGCATTTTGTTGATGAATTGCCTGCATCTGCTAATAGTTTACCTTCATCATTGTATTATTATTGCTAGCCATTTTCCGCTACTATTGAATAAAGTCATACAGTTTTCTCTCATAAGACAACAGCGTTGGTCACTGTTTGGTTAGAACGTGACATTGTTTGTTAGACTTAGACGTTTACGAAGCCACGTCTAAGGAAAGGTGTCAAATATAAATTTGCAAAAGTACAGTAGAGGCTGCCATCCGACTTCAAAAGATACCTCCAGACCAACGAAGCCAAGGGTGTGAGTTGAAACCTCCACCACACGTGTAACCGAGTCGAATCCACAACTACCGGGTTACATTTCTATAGGCGAAATACATTATGGCGAAGACTGCACGCGCTTTAAGACCACCTCGCCCCCTCTCCCCAACTACTTGCAAACAGAAAGACATATTTTCTCACATACACTTAGCACATACACACACACAACACTAAACAACACACAACTTGGGATCGGTCTAGTATGGAGACAGAGTGGAAGGGCCTTCCATCGTTGTTTTTGCCCCCAAAACGCCACTGAAAAAAAAAACATTGCTTAAAACAAGAAAACAATATTTAATAGTTATTTCTTTTTAATGAATAATCGGAATACTTATTTAATACTTACATGATATCGAAACATGCGTACACAATACTTACAAAATGCTTATATAAATTACTTGCATACATTATTTGAAGGCGGCTGGGCATTGTGCCGGACTGCTTGAAACTTTAGCCTCTTTACTTGTATTCCCATGTTTTCCTTGTTTCTATTACAGTTGCAATATAAAAGTAAACTGATCATAGTTTCAATATACCAGACACAAAATTATGTAGATATAAATGGTAGAAAAAGTAGGAAATAATAGCAAAAGATACGCTGAATCAAATTTGAATAATGTATTAATAATTTATTTGAAAATTGAACACTTCGCTTTTCGCCAGCTGTGACCGCACACTTGATGAGTGGGGAAAAGAGACTATAAAGGGGGGGGGGAGGGACATCATTTTTTTTCACACCTTTTCTATAGACAATAGAAAATATTTCCCTCCCTCGCATGCTCCTTTGCGCCCCCCCCCCCCGCCCAACCTTATTTATTTATTTATCATTTCTTGGCAATAATGGTTTTTGTATAAATGTGAAGGCTCCTGGAAAAAAGCAACCCACGTGGACGCCGGCTCTTATTATCTAAGGTAAAGATGCTAAGAATTCATTCAACGATATAGATATAGGCCTGCTTGTAATAAACACAAGAGGAAACTGCATCACAAATTTTTATAAACGAATCAAAGCACAGCCGATGGTAAACGTTATTAGCGAATTTAACAATCTTAATGCTTAACGTAAAGTACCCGTCGGACCAAATTAATCATAGGGCCGATGAAGCAGGAGCGTTCACCAATTTACTATGGCCACGGCATACTAGTGGATGTGTGGCCAGCACAACACGCAATGCTTTATATCTAAACATTTACGAAATTGAGTTCTAAAATAAAAGCTTAAAAAGGGGTAGACAATATTTTTTTAAGTTTTAGGTACAGAACGCTATATTGTCCCAATATTGGCTTAATATTCTGCCAAGATTTAAATGTTGGAAACGTTGAAGACCAATATTGAGCCAATATATTGTACTGTTGAGAAAGTTACTTCAATGAAAAAAAAAATTAAATAGTCATAAAAAAGGATTATATGCATTTTAGTTATGTAATAGCCTTACGAAGATTTCGCTCTATTTCAACTAAAAAAATAAAAACAGAAATTACCAAAAGCAAATTTAATAGAGATGTAGGGCTTGCATTTTTAATTATTTAACAATATTGGGAATGTTCGTTCAATGGGGATTTGCCAATGCGAACCATATAGTGTAAAAAAAATATATTTTTATACTGGGTTGAGGATTTGTGGCTGTAAATTTTAAAGAATCAGTTGCCCATGGGTTTACGTCTATATGCCATGTTTCAACTCGATAGAGTGACGGGAAGTGGGTCACTTAACCTTCCATAGGTCGAGTCGCTCGCCAGTCAGAAACGCCTTTTTGTAAAGATAATATATGAATTTGTATAAATAACACAGTGTTATAAAAAAGCGTTATGGTTTACACGAGATAGCGAGTTAACATTATATATAAAGTTAGAATACAATTATTTGTTTAATTTTGGTACAAATTTGATTCTAATATTTTAGGGTTTATAGGTCTTTGAAATGTTTGGCTAACATGGTGGAGCCTGGCTAACATGGTGGAGCCTGGCTAACATGGTGGAGCCTGGCATAACACATTTTTGTTGTTGTAAGATACCAAATGTTAGATACAATCTGGTAAAAAAAAAAGGTCGAAAGAATACAAAATCAAAGGACTGTATAAGGTTCACGCTTTGCATGTTGGGTAAATAATTAATTATAGATGGCACATTTTGTCGCCATTGGACTGCATTGCCACGCCCTGGACACGCTTCCGGCGCTTAGAATCCAGGGAATTATACACACGGTTGCAATCTTTCAAATGTCATCAAATATACACAAACAAATACACTTAGACACATACACACACAGATTCACACACACAGACACACAAAGATGATTTAAAAAAAAACATGTAATGTCACACTAAGACTGTTCGGTTTGTGTCGTCACACAATAACAAGCCACGTCCAGCGAGATTTGAACTTTTCCCGTGAACAAGTCGATGGCAATCAAAAGTTCAGGTCTGAAATTCGCCAATGTTTGAAAACGTTTATTATTTCGACTGCACTTTTTTTTTTCGTGTATCCCTCTTTGTGTGTGTGTCTGTGGTTGTGTGTGTGCGTGTGTGTGTGTGTTTTGTCACTGGAGACTATGCTTTGTCTAATAACATCCAATTGACGAAAATTAGTGTTAATAATTCAACGCATTCAACGCGGCTCATCAATTTACACAGACACTCATATCCACACACACACAAACACTTACACACACACTGTGAGGCAATGAGCCCTTGAAATTCCATATGCCATCACATCTATGACATTAAAGAGACAGAAAACAATATATTTTTTTTAAATAAACAGTTTAAATTTTTTCCAGTAGAATTCACAAGAATTGAAATGTTGTTAAACGCCGTTCTAGTTTCCATGACAACGATTGTGTGTGCGTGTGTTTTTTTTTTTTTTTTGTTACAGATATCTCTTTCTGTTACAACTTTTGTTTTGTCAAAATGTTCAGTCGAAATAAGAAAAAAAAAACAGCAACAAAAGAACAATAGGCCGATGTGGTGCAGACGGGCGGCAGGGTATTACGACAAGAGCAATCAGCACCTCTACTTGCATACCGCGTCTTTCTTTGCAATTTCAGTACATTTGCTAAGGGTGGTTTTTTTTAGGAGGGGGTGGGTGGGTACCAGGCCGTCTGGTGGACATATGGACAAGGATTTCAAGGTCAACACAATATCGCATTAGAAAAAAAAAATAATACCATTAAACTATAAAAAAGGGGGGGGGGTGATGACGTATTTGGCGTAAAGAAGTGGTCACGTATGAAAGCAAAAAAAAAAAAAAATTTACAAAATTTACTGTTGGTCCCCTGCAGGCACCCAACCGTCGCCTCCAAGACTAAATCAGGCGCCATGGCGGCATCGGGAATAGCGCGCATGCGCACTTGTATTATGATTAGTTTTAGATTTTTTACGACGACTTCTCGGTTACGTCTCCTGCTGCGCAGATAACTCTGGCAGTCTTTTTTTGTACGCCAACACGCTTACGCCCCCTTGTCATCCCCTTCCAAAACCCCAGCCACCTCTCCTTGGGGCGCCCCCCTTCCTTTTTCTCATCAGAAGGAGAGAGGGTGTGTGTGGGGGGGGGGGAAGGGAAAAAAAAACAATTTTTCTTTTTAATTCCCTGAAGTCAATTAAGAAAATTAATGTGAGACGTGGAAATATTGACTGCGACACACAATCGGATTATAAGACGGGGAGTGGGGAAGACCCGACCCCCACGTACTCTCACGGCATGAGGGTGAAGAGTGGGGGCAGCGCCGTAACGTGGTTTGGTGGTCAGCTAGATATGACCCACGGTCACGTGACAGGCGCCTCGCAGATCACCGTAACAGCATTAAAAAAAAACAAGTTTTCATTTGACGATCGGGTAGAACGGCTGGGCTCTATTAACGCGGGGCGCGCCGCTCAGACTCAGGGGCGACGACTCAAACTCTTGGTGGCAAGTGCAAGGCTGTCAAGTGAGCAACGGGGTTGGGGGGATGGGAGGGGCGGTGCTTATCCAAAAAGGAAGTAGAAAAAAGAAAAACAGAACAATCTCAGTACTGATGTTATTCTCAATATGAACCATATATTTAACACAATGACGCATTTGTGTTCATTTGTATCTGTGTTTATGTGTTTAAAGTAAGATAGGATGTGATGAATTTATATAATGATAAGAAATGTTACAGAAATTGTACGGACCTTGAAAACTATTTTCTTAAAATTTTATTTCCGGGTGCACTCGGTTTCAAGCTTTAAAATGTACTGTATCAATCTTAAGTGATCAAATTTTTAAAAAAATCATTGGAAAGGGTGTGTCGTGGGGGGGGGGGGGGCGAGAGCTTACAAACAAAGATTAAAGCATCAATAAATAAACAGGACAAAGCCCATTGCCGCAACACCCCATCCGAAACTATCCGGATATAATAGGTTTGTATTTTACACCCCTTCTCACCCCATCTATGACCTAACAATAATGCAAGCATTGTGCTCCTTAGACAATCCCTATTGTATGCCATGGTATATGATGGTCAGAGTAACGTTCGAGCATATTGCACCAAACGGCCTAAATGGAATACTTTACTTTTATCACATTGTTATCAAATTCTATCCTTACATTCTATTTACCTACGCACGTTTCTTTAAAAGGAAGCGGTGGTCAAATCTTACATTCTTCTTCAAAAGATAATATTGCGCCTTACGCTTATCTCTAACGCTGTAGATGCGCCTTCGAAACAGACACTTATTACATCTTACCATAATGGTCATTTTTTTTAAATAGCGCTTCTATCCATGTTATTAAATTAAGCATGCTCAGTGCGCTCTTGGTGTGATTTGCAGTGGCAAATGTATTAATAAGTAAGGTCACACATCCACTAGCTAAAGAGAAATGTCTTTAAGTTCTTTTTAAAAGACTCTCTTGTCTCAGATTCTCTCAGTGTCTGAGGTAAACTGTTCACCATAAGGAGAAAATGTATCCCTGTCAGATCTATTTTATCTAAAGATCTTAGACCTGTAAAGCAGTTTCCAATTGTATAGTCTTGCCTTTTTGGTTTGTTAATAATACTATGTTGTTGTTTTTTCTTCATTGTTTATTCGGGAAACCCATTTAAACGCCAAGATGCTTGCTACTCGATGTTTTCTTTTGTAGGTTACAAAACGAACAAACAACTATTTAAAAAAAAAATCATAAAGTTAATATTATAATAAGAGAAAGATGCGAAACAAACAGGAAACGTTAGACCCAGTCTCGTCGCCATCGATCGAATAGTTTGAATTCTCCTAGAATTATACATTAGGGAAAAGAAATGAAAAAACAAAAACTCGAAAGAAAAGAAAAGATACAATTCTTATAAAATTCTATGCATAATTAAAGCATTTTCTTCTTAGCAACGACTTTAAAAAAATGTTTCAATGAACGGGGATAAAAACACAAAGACAAGAAAACTTGGGAGTATTAAAATAGTTTGAAAGAAGAGAAACTTCTGAATTCCCAGGTCGGGTGAAAACCCTCAGTGGGAGAAAGAGTCGCCATTATCTGCGTCCAATTCTCTGGAGAATCCTGAAGACGGACAGAAATATCTCGATTCTATGATCATATAATTCTTTAATAAACTTCTTTGACTTTTTTTTTCTTTTATTTTACATCTTCATTTTGAATCTGGTCGCAACTAGATTTAAATGACTATGTAACAAAACTAAAAAAATAAAATCTGAACTACAGATCCGTACAACGTTTGAAGTTGAATAAAAGACACATTAGGATCCGGCAGCAGACGTAGATTCTGCGCGCGCGTGGGATAAGGAGGGAAGTGGGTGGGGGAGCTTTTCTTCGATGGCAGACGAAACGTCAGAATTTAAGAAACCCCCGAGGAAATCTTTTCTAAAGAAAACTGTTCCTAGCTGATTGTATGAACAAGACGAAACTACCCCCACCCCCTTTTTTCCCCAACGTCAAAGCCGATCATAAAATAGAGAGGGGGGGGGGGAGTGTTGTTTTGTGGGTTAGGAAGGGGAGGGGCTAGAAGTGTGTCTGTGTGGGGGGAAAGGGGGGGAAGCTTTAAAGAGGATCGATCCAGCTATGTTTTAAAACAATAATCAAAAGTGCAGGAAAGGGGGCAGGTGAGGGGGGGGGAGTAGAGATAAATATCTTAGTCTTAAGGGAGTTAAGGAAGAACTAGAGTTGGGTGTAGAGAGAGAGAGAAAGATAAAAGGAGAAGGGCAAAAATAAGGGAGAGAAAAACAGAGAGAGAGAGGGATGTAGAGAGGGAGACAGAGAGTATGAAAGCGAGAGGGAATTGGAGAGAAGAAAAGGTGAAAGAATTACAGAGACACTGATAGAGAGAGAGAGAGATAAAGAGAGAGAGGGAGAAAGGGAGAGCAAGAAAGAAAAAATATGGACACAAAGAGACAGACTGAGAAAAAGAGATAGAGAGAAAGAAAGAGAGAGAAGATGTATACATTTATCCCGAATGAATGTTGTTAATGTAAAATAATGAATAATTAATGCTGAACGCTTTCTTGGCAATACGTTATAATAAACACTAGTATAAATATGTAGCATAATGCATTTCAATAGGATCATTTTATTATTATACCAACTATTATGAACTATAAGACAACTAACTAGCTTTCTTTTCCACTAAAGACCAAGGAAAAGGAGCAGTAAATTGCATTGTGTGCCCATTTCCTTAAATCAGAGGTGCTCAGCCAGGAGGTACGCGCACACTTGAAGGCGCGCGGTGGACCAGTTCGGGGTGCACACACACACACACACAAAAAAAGGTTTCGAGTTGGCTATTATAAAGAAAGTAACCTCATTAGGGCAAGTCAATGTTTTTAGTTTGTTTTTTGTTTGTTTTGTGCTTGAGGTCTAGGTATAATGAATACTCACATAATTAACTTACATGTATTCTGACAATTAAATTAACACATATTAATTAATTGGACCATAAGCGTTTTCTTAAATCTAAAACTAATAACCAAACCTAACACAAAAGCAACAAATATTTTTTTTAGCTTTTGATTTCATAAAAATAAAAATGTTTCAGAGACAGAAAAACACATTTTCCAAATATAATTCCTCACAATTTGTCGAAGCGATATCATCTTCTGCTGGGTCGGCCATGTTTTTTTTTTTTTTTGTGGGCGTAATCGTCAACAACCTCTGTCGTCTGCTAGACGGCCGTATAATCTAAAGACTTTTATGGAGGTCAGTTTCCTAAAGCCAAAGTTAATATTGGTTTCAGAGAGGATCACGTGGTACGCCAGGCCCACGTCTGCGAGATGGTTTTCTTTCTTTTCCATCTTTCTGGTTATTTTTTGTTGTTTTATATCCTCAATACTTCCCCATCGTTATGAAAGCATTCGTTTCAATTCGGTTAACAATCATTTCCCCCTGGGGGTCGTGCGAAGTCCTCAGCGGAGAAGCGTCTGAAGAGATACGCTTGAGTCAGACATGGTGTAAAGAAAGACAGACGATCTCCGGAGAGTTATGGCTTCCTGGTCTCGTTTCCGCGCGCCCCCGTCTTGTCGTAACTCGGATATTAGCATTTCTCTGATTACGAATTTCCCCGCATCTGTGGATATAGGTGGCGGAGAGGGATGGAGGGAGGAGGGGGGGGGTTCTGTCCGATCAAACGACAGAATGTTGTTGTTTTTTTGTTGTTGTTTTAATAAAGGCTAGATAGAACTATTGATTAGAGTGAAGTGTGTGTGTGTTTTTAAAATGATAAGATGGGAGTAGAATCATGTTATATGTGTTCTTGGATATCTACCAAATAATTTCATTTGTCTGGTTGACTTATTGAGTACGTACCTCGACTTGAGACGATCTGTAGGCCCTACTTAAACTCTTGTATACAGAAAGTGGTTGGATCTATAGTGGGTGGGCAGGGGAGTGGGGCAATTCGTGAAGGTTTATTATGTTATGGGCGACTAACGATTCTAGTTTAGTTGTTGCTGTTTTTTTTTTTTTTGTTTGTTTACTGAATCAAGGAGGGGGGATGGATAGAGTATTGTGGTTGTATGGGAGGGGATGGGGATGGTGTCTATGGGACTTATTGTAGTTTAGTAGACTGGACGGAAGTTTCTAGTGTAGTCTACAAAAAAGAAAAAAAAGGAGCCATTCGTCCGTGGTGGTTTACGCCTGATCCTTAGTGTAGATAGAAGTATATTCTATAAGTACACCCTGGGATTAAAGTGGCAACACCAAGTCACATAATGTGAATGGTATTATCAAACACTTCACAATTCATCTTTGAGGTGTTTGAAGAAAAAAAAACGCATCGGTGCCATTAATAAAATCGCCAAGACTGCCATTGCCAATTACCCAGACTTGCAAATAAACGGAGCGTTGGAAATTCTCCGGCACTAGAGTTTCCAACTAAAGAATGAAAAAGAAGAAAGAAGAAAGAAAGAGAGAGAAAAAAAAAACTAATCTCTTAAAGATTAATTTCTGGAATCATTGCCAGGAGTCGATGTCTTGTAGGACGCAATTACTCTAACATGGGATGTTAAGGGTGAAAGAAAACATCGACCTCAGCAAGTCAGTATTGACAAGTTCCGTAGACAAGGGAATCAGAGACGGAAAGAAGGGGAAGGAGTAGAGGTCCGGGGAGGGCGGGAGGGGTCAAGTTCTTTGGTTTTTTTTTATCTTGAAGGGCGTTAATATAACATTAAACCGCGCGGGGGGGGGGGGGGGGAAGGGGGGGGAGAGAAAACTGTTTTCTGTTGTTGGGTGGGTGGGTTGTTTTCTCTGTCAGTCAAGGGGCCAGAGCGATTACTTGTTGACCCGTGAACAGTTTGTGTCCATTCAAAAAGTTGTGTATATTTAAAAAAAACGAGATAAGAAAAAAATACGAAACAATTAACGTCATATAGTGCACGGGTCGGCAACCTTTTAAACATACTGTGCCAAAGTAGGATTCCTAATTCATTCAGCGTGCCAACATCATAAAAGTCATCCTGCTATAGCACTCAATATTCCACGTAGAAGAGACTTAGTTTTGCCTGTTAAGGGGTCTTCCGTGTGCCATTGAAAATCGCTCTGCGTGCCAAGTGTGGCACGCGTGCCGTAGGTTGCCGACCCGTGATATAGAGTATAACCTAAAATATAATAAAACAGCAGACTGCACAGCGATAAACAAAAGTTAGATTGACAGCGTTAAAGAAAATCCACGGGCAACTAACTCCATGTCACATCCTTTTAGAATCTCCATTTAATTTATTCGTTAATATTTACATTGTCGTTTTTTGGAATACATCGCCGACTAAATCTAACAACATGTGAGTTGACAGGCACGCTACTTGGACAAAAGGCGTTTTGTGCTGTGGCGCCATAAGCGGTATCCAAATAAAGAAAACTTGAACGTAAAAATCTTTGACGTTTTTCAATTGAGAGCGAGAGAAAGCGTAATGAGAGAGAGAGCGAGAGAGAGAGAGAGAGAGAGAGAGAGAGAGAGAGAGAGAAAAGTAACTTTTAACGACACACAACAAGCTCGGATGTCAAATCTCAAGTACTTAGGATTCCCCAGGTGTGCAAGGAACCATCCACATATTTCAACCCCCCCCCTTCCCCGCTTCCCAGTTGCGCCCCGTTCATTGTTATCGATAACTCCCACCCCAATTGCATAATTACAAATTAGGTTCTCAACCTCCCACCCCACTCTCTCTGTTTTTAAATCCCTGGCATTTGTTATAGTGTCTATAGTTTATATAATATCGTGTTTTCTCACATTAAAATTTATGAAAGAAATAAACTGTGTAGATTCAAATTTTATTGTCTTGAAAACTGCATTAAAAGAAAAAGAGATGAACTATAAGAAGAGAAAAGTTGAGTAATTTATATGAACTCTGCCTTTACTAACAGATAGGACAATCTCAGGCATAAAGGCATGACTTGTCAATGGGCCGCAAACAATTTTCCTGTCAAAGAAAAACAACCATCTATCACTTAAACGCTAAGATAACCCACCTCCCCCCCCCCTTTTTTTTTCCCCTCTTTTCAACCAATAGATAAGACTCGAGGCAAGCACGTGCTAGGAAAAATGACCCCCGCGCGCGCCGCAGAATACGAAGGTCACAAAGAGAGGTAACTGCACACACACTCACACACACGCACGAGAGATTTCTTTTCTCTTTCTCCTTCCAGCTTAATTAACCATATCGTGGAGTTGATCGGTTACAATATCGATAGTAAATTGTTTGAGAACATTAATTAACTTAGTACTCACTCACATTGATGGTCGCATTGGTGGAGGTGGGGGGGGGGGGGAGACTGGAGCCACTGATGTGGTGGGGGTGGCGAAGTCAATTCTTTTAGTTCGAGCGTCCTTAAGGACTAGTTCAATGGCCATGTGCTTTTAAGTTAAAAGAAGATGGCGGCGATTTAAATCGTCTTTCTGTGGGGGGTGGGAAGTGGCGGGGGGTGATTGATTAGCAATTTAACAACGTTGGGAGTTTTAGCAAAAAGTTTTTAGTGCCCAGTGTTGTGTAATTGTTAGGTGGGGGGGGGGGGGAGGTAAGTGATGAGCAGATGTTTATCTGTGAGATGAGAGAAACAGAGATGGGGTGAGTGAAGATAAAGAGAAATAGAGAGAATGAGAGAAAGAGATTGAGAAAGAAAGTGGAGAGAAATCAAAAGTAAGAGAAAGAACAAATCGGTAGGAGAAAGAATAAGAATGTAAGATAGAGAGAAGAAAGTATAAGAATGTAAGATAGAGAGAAGAAAGTATAAGAATGTAAGATAAAGAGAAGAAAGAATAAGAATGTAAGATAAAGAGAAGAAAGTATAAGAATGTAAGATAGAGAGAAGAAAATGGGAGACAGAGAGAGTAAATAAAAACTAGTGATAAATAATTAGCTTGACGAAGAGAAGAATGATGTTTAGAGGAAAGAGAGAGAGAGAGAGAGAGAGAGAGAGAGAGAGAGAGAGACAGAACGAAAATGAAAAATGCAAGGGTAGAGGGAGGGGATAATTGGGAGAGAGAGAAAGAGAAACAGAAAAAAGGTAGAAAATGTTAACTAATCAAAGATAGAGATACAACAAAATAATGAGAATGAAAGAAAGAAAGTGATAGTTAAAGAGAGAAAATGAAAAGAGAAAATTGCTAATGATAGAGAGAAAGAGAGAGGGAGAAAAAAGAATGGAAGAGAACTAGGGAAAGAAACCGAAAGACAGTTTAAGAAAGAGAGAAAAATATTCCCGTGAATCTGTATTTATGTATCCAAGAGAGGCCAACCTCTTAATCTCTGACTGTGTGTCTGTGAGTGGCTCTGCGCGTGTGAAGCATCAGTCAATGTCCAGGGATAAGTGTTGATAAGGCTGTCGATAACACCGACCACTGCACGAACACATTTGACCCGGTGACGTGTGTGTGTGTGTGGTGGGTGACCCCCCCCCCCCCCCCTGGCGATGGGGTAGAAACTTCGCCAAGATTACGTAATGCTGCCGAGTAGCAGTCAGGACATCTGGAGTATGGAACAAACACAACATTATAATACCAAGAAATATATGAAGGCATTATATAACTCTCAGCGTCTAAGACGTTTACTTATTGTTTTAACCCTTACAGTCCCGGGCGCGTATATAGCGGAACTGAAGGCAGCATAGATAGAAGTAGGTCGGTACGGGAAGGGTTAATATTTTATTGGTGAAAAATTATTTGTGAAGTGGCGTAGAATCTTTTTTTTTTGCTGCTCTAGGCGGTCGAATAAACTTTGCGCCTCCCCATCCCCCCCCCTCCACCATTTCCCATTGATAGTCCGTTAACCCTCAACTGTCCGGAAAGATCTCATCTAGTCAGTTAACCCTTACAGTCCCGGGCGCGTATATAGCGGAACTGAAGGCAGCATAGATAGAAGTAGGTCGGTACGGGAAGGGTTAAGTAAAAGTACAGTCTAATATTAGAAGGCCGGTATTGGTCATCGACTCTCATCTAATTACAGTAACGTATGCGTATATATGCATTAAATTCATGCACGGGTAGGCAAACTATGACCCGCGAGCCAATTTTGACACGCACCTCAGTTTTGATTGGCCTCGCGTTCTCTTAGACCTAGAGTTGCCGATATTCGACTAGTGTTTGGTTATGGTGATTGTTTTTTTTTTAATGAAATTGATAGTAATTCCACTAGATGGGATACGGCGGCCGAGCGGCAGCGCGTTCGACTGTCGTACCCAAAGGTCCTGGGTTCGAATCCTGGCGAAGTCTAGGGTTTGCTGCCTTCTGGAGGATGTCCCCTAGTCTACCCAGGTATGATGTGAAAGGTATAGACAGCTGGGCATTGTGTTGGCCACATAATCTACTAGTATGCCGTGGCAACGCTGGTTCACATGCACTATGAATAAAATTTGTCCGACGGGAATACTTATTAATTTTGCAATCAACTTTATATTATAAGTATCTCCAATGATGAATACTATGTTTACAGCAGCGCATAGAACTGTTCCCAACAGGAACGGGATATGCGCTATATAAGTCTCATATTTATTATAAGTATTTCCAATGATGAATACCTCATGAATCCGCCATTACAATTTATGGCTACAATATTGAACATTTACAAATATACTTTTAGCGATTTTCTTTCAGCTAAGTTTTTTTTTTAGAACATTTACACAAAATTATTTCTTTCGGCAAGTTGCAAATCCAACCATTTAGTTTGAAGATACTTAATTTAGATCTTCGGGAAAGTTTCGCTGAGCTTGTACCCTTTTGTCACAGTGAAGCGGATGGACAACTATTCCATACTCACTTCATTTATTACCATTTTAACGTAGCGCAATAAGCTCGTCTGCTATATACCAGATACGTCAAGGATACAATCTAAAATTATGCAAAATACTTAACGTTTCTTGACCTAATCGGTGATCTTCTTTCTTACCTGCTCTGTCAAAATGATCGCTGATGAACGCTGCGAGGGAAAAGGTTCGTTTATTAAGTTTATTGGTAGTAAAGGCGTTAAATACGACCCTGATGCTACTTTTA
>OX421495.1:22771032-22783532 GCA_949126835.1 Anisus vortex | reverse complement strand
AAAATCAAATAAATATTATATGACTAAATAATTTATATGTATAGGCCTACTTTCAAGCATTACAATAACTACCCAGTTTGTATGATTACTACGTATCTATACCGCGTAACGGCAATCTTATAGGTTCAATCTAAAATTCCAAAGGATTAGAGATATATATCCCAAGGGATAGAACAATTGAAATGAAATGTACATAATTTCTACACACTTTGTTTTATTTTTCTCCATATTACGTTGTTTTAAATATCTTACAGTTAATAATGGATGTTTACGGTTAATACATGTTTAAATTAATTTGAATATGTATGGATGTTAAGCATGTATGTAAAAAAAAGAAGAATGAATGAATTTAAAGTTGGAATTTAAATATGTATGGATGCTAGGATTGAATGTCAAATAAAAAGAATGAATGAATTTAAATTTAAAGTTAGTTAGAAAACTCTTTGTCTCGTAAAACATTTTGTCTTCTATCCCCTTAAATGTGTATGAACTGTTCTTCTATTTCCTTTTCTTCGTGTAAAATATATGAGATTGTGCAGGTAAACTAAGTATTTAAATATTCTCTGCTGTCTTCTATCTCTTTGGAATTGTAAAAATGCAATAAATGTCTCCTATCCCTTTTTTCTCTGTGTAAAATAATAATTTTGGTAATGTAAATGCAATTTTTCATGAATAAACATTTTTGGAAAAAAAAAAGAGGACATCTCGGTAAAACTGAGATCAAAATATCAATAATATTGGCAAAAATTAGGGCGACAGTCCGGTGAACCAACAATTGGACCAGCCAGCCGCACACCATGTTTGCCAATACTGACCCCTACTTCATCGAAAAGTCATAATTTAATAATATAATGTATTGTTGTGGGATATCTCATTTAGCAGCACTTGCGTTTACATCATATTTCATCCAAAAACGAATAGATTCATATAACTGAGGTGTTCAAATTATATCAAGTACGTTTGTACCGCCCACTTCCCCTTCACCGCCCCCCAATCGCCCCCCGGAATGTCAGCGCCCCCCTAAAGCCTCTCACCGCCCCCCGGTGGGCGATTTCTAGAGCTGGGTCGTTGATTCAAAACGTTTTATATATCTACAACACACTGATGTAGGATGCAGGATGTAGATCACTAATGTAGATCTGTACTGCGTTCTACATCGTAGACCTTAGCCATACAAACTACAAACACAGTGCTTCCCCTTGCCCCCCTTTTCATCGCCAGTTCCAGCGCTGACGCGCAGGCTCTCTTCGCTCATTTACCGGCAAAGTGTTGCAATCAAGTATGGGTCTTGTAAGCCTAACTGATCTACATGTGTTATATGATCTATATAAAACGCGATTCCAGCGCTGACGGCTGACAGCACACGAGCTCTCTTCGCTCATTTACCGGCAAAGTGTTGCAATCAAGTATGGGTCTTGTAAGCCTAACTGATCTACATCATGATCTACATGATCTACCTTTTTAATATGATCTATATAAAACGCGATTGAATGTGTTGCGCATCAGTTTATTAACTTGCTTCGATGGTCCACACCGCTTATTACTTATTCCACAGTCTCATAGCATCGCGCGATCTATTTTCATAAACATGTAGTTTGATTTCTCACAAAGATTGTATTTCCTACCACATGCTTTAATAAAAATAATTTTTATTTGTATAGCGCTGTTAACATTGATAAACTATAATTAATTTTGTGAAGAAAATAAACTGCGTTTTCTAAATAAATACTTTCTTTTTTCAGACACTTGGGTCCTTTAACGTTGACTCTGTATTCATTTTTTTTTCATAAACCTACAAATAATTAAATAATAATTTCCCAATGACCCTTCCCGTTCGCCGTTTACTAGCGTAGGCTTATGTGACTTATGTGTGTGTGTCTTACATCAACCATCGAACCAGTGCGTGTGTACGGTAGATGATTCCTAGATAATATAGCGCACACGTCTTTATGTAGGCGATGTAGGATGCAGGATGTAGATCGGTGTGCAACACTCGGGAATTCTGAGTATTGCATCTTGCAATACACCAATGATGTAGATCTTAACCCAGCACTAGCGATTTCGCCCCCGTTGAGAACCTATGTTCTAGGCCAAGAGAATATTCTATTGCATCATCTAGAAAAAATAAACTAATGACGCGACAGTGGCAGAGTTCTACGGGAGGTCATGGGGAAATAACCTACTTGAACACACATAACATCAGTTTAACTGATGCTCTTTAATACGTTATAATCAAGTATATGGTATCTGAATTAAAGTTAAAGCGAAATAGATACGTAGTAATCATACAAACTGGGTAGTTAATGTAATGTTTAAAAATATACATATAAATTATTTAGTCATATAGCTTAATAGTTATAAAATTTTAAAAATTTGAAATAGTAAGTTATATATTGTAAATCATTTATTATTTTATAAAAGAAACAAATTAGAAATGTTCGCGCAAATGAAACGGGTTAATTATCTCCCTTTATTTAAAAAAACCGTTTTCACATTTGATTAAATAGTGATCCACAGCGAGTTATGTTTCCTAATATAACAAATATTACTGACTAATTATTATTTCTTTATATATATCCAACCTAATGGTCTTCATTACAAGATTTAATTATTAGAGAATGAAAATTAATTGAAGTTAAACTGTTGTAAATAAACCATTCCTGCATTAATTGTTTGTCCATTTAAGGAGTTTATCTTTTAAATGTTTAAAATTCAACTTGCTGCATTTTAAAATCGCCAATATCCCAACTAGGGATGCTAAACGAAAACCGGAATACCAGATTCCGGTTTTGAAACTGAAAACAACAAATTATTGTCGCCAATAAACTCAGATAATCAAATATATTAAATTTTCTTCGTGTTTAAAGTCGAAAAAAATGATGATTCTTTGTCGATCGCTTTTTGATGAAAGAATATTAATTTTAAATTAAATACTCATATTGTAAAACGAGAAAGCTTGCATTAAAAATGATACTGTGTCGATAGGCTGGCTTCTTTAAGCATGACCAATCAGAGGAGGGTTGCGTCCGGTAGGCATAACAGTTTTCCGGAGTCCATTCTCGTTAAACAGTAAGCTTTACAGTAAAAAAATTCCTTAGGCCCAATCTTGTAGCCTGGCTTTCAGCATTTATTATAATCCTATCGGCCACCTTGATTTTATGAACTAATAAAATATCAGAGATAAAAACATCAACAACAAAACCCACACAACATTATTGGACTTGCCAAAATGTTAATTAATTATGATTAAAATTAGAGTAAGTAATGAATCATGATTAACATTAGAGTTAGAGTATTAATGAAGGTTCTAAAATAAATGTATATAGATTGAAAAGTGGGTGAAACTAATATCAAATTGAGACAAAAAGAAAATAAATGTAAGAAAAATATAATTCCGTGTATTGTAACAATAGGCCTACGTAATTTGTGAAGTAGGACAGCGTTCGGCAACCTATGGGACGCTTACCAGACTTGACACGCAAAGCAATTTTCAATGACACGCGGAACACCAAAAAAAACAACAATAATTCATGTCACTTCTACAAAACATTGAATGCTAGAACATGATCACTTTTAGGCTGTTGGCACGCTGATTGAATTAGAAATCCTACTTTGGCAGTCTAATATCAAAAGGTTGCCGACCCCTGAAGAAGGACATTATATAGAGGCTTATTGATTAAAATTGTTAAAGTATTTCAAATATGTTGCAACTATAGTAAGTAAAGTATTACTTACAATACTATTTAAATATAGCCTAAAATATGTTTTCACGAATTTTTTCGTCTAAATTACGAAAAAGCACATTTGTTAACCAAACAGAATTAAGTTTACGCACTGTCCAACTTTATAAGAACTAGTGGTATTTCGTATTTCATGTATGCTGTTGTAGGACAAACAATAGTCTTGTGGTAAAGGTTTACTTGCTCTTTGTTAAAGATTTTCAATAGAGTTTAAAGCCCCCCTCCTCAATACACACACACACACACACACACACGATTAACCACACTGTATAAAAACTACATAATGCAATAACAATATTATTTTTGTTTAATTTTTATTTATATATTTATTTTTTTTTGGGGGGGGGATGTTATAATATTATTGTAAGTAAGCTCTTCGGTGCAGACGCCATCTTGTTTGTTGTCATTGCCGCTGTTGTGTACTTCCCCTATCACTCTCCGTCACAAGATCACGTGACCAAAAATATTATTTACGAAACTAACGATTGGCTGCTTAACTCTCCGGAAGTTATCACAATTGAAATGTCTGACTTGTCTTTTTATTTTATTTGAGTTTTCTGTTACTTTCTTTTTTTTTTTTTATTTTCCTCTCCACTTCATCGAATCTTGTAATTTAAAAAGCAATGATAAGAGTTAAAAAAAATAATTCTGGGGGCTTTAATGCCCAGGCATGGGGTGCAGACGCTCCAAATATACGGGCGGTTTCCGATGACTGCAAAAAAAAAAAAAACAATTGGTAAAATTGTGAGTTGATATATTATAGAGGCGAATACTTAAAAAAAAAAAAAGAGAAATAAATAAAAGACGGGGGAATAGCTCGATTAACTTCTGGAAAGGTTCCAGCTTTTGTCTGTTAATCACCGAAGTGAGAGTCTGGGAATAATGACAGACTAAATTACAGACATCAGTTGCTCCTTTTGAGTGTACGTGTGTGTGCGTGTGTGTGTGTGTCCCCCTCATTGGCCACAAAATGGAATTGGGGTAAAAAAAAGTTAAAAAATTAAACAACTACAATTTTCGGATCCGCCATCTCCCCACAGGAAAATAAAACGAGAGGTGGGGGGGGGGGATTGGGGAGAGACAATTGGTGAAATGATTCCCGGGGCTTAATTTCAAGCTCCGAGCTGTTCCGTGTCTTGAAATGTTATCATTTAACCTGACCTTCCGTGATGATGGAATCACAAGGTTCTCATGGCCGTTGCCAGTCTTTCCGCACACGTCCTTCTACTGTTCGGATCTGCAGGAGAATTTATGTTGATTTATGTCATGAACCAAAAAAAAAGTTATTGATAGGCTAGTGGTTTAAAAGACCTGTTTGATTTATTGTAATTGTTTCGCACAGTTCAACCCTAGCCTATAAAATACAATGGCTCTAGCCACGCCCATTTAAAAATTGTGTCAAAAAATTTGTCTTTCTCAATTATATATCAAAATGCATTTTAAAAGATTCGTTTCATTTAGCCTGTACATTAACCCGAGGTACCCCCCCCCCCCCACACACACACACACACTCCAAGCACAAAAACACACCCGCTAAGAATTTACAGAATATTTTTTCTTTTGCGTGAATATAATATTGGTAACAGCAAATATTACTAGATCTAATTGTTGATCTAACTTAAGATATAAGACAAATGATTTAGTCAAATGAAATATATATATATATGCCTTAATGAAAAGCAGATGTTATCAATTTCGGGACAGTCTAAAAACAGATGCACTAAAAAATTAGAAATAATACTCGCATTTTAAAGCTTGGTTTGTAAGTTTATTTTTTTAATAGACAATATACAATTTTAACCCTTCCCATACCGACCTACTTCTAACTATGCTGCCTTCAGTTCCGCTAAATACGCGCCCGGGACTGTAAGAGTTAAAGAGTATATTTGATAAATTGTATTTATTTCACCATAATTGTTATTGTTTTCTTTTTCCTGTAAAATTATTTTCATGCATGGCAGATTTAGGAGAGAGAGAAAGGGGGAAAAAAAGTTGAGATATACATCTCCCACTACCGTAACGAATTGAATTCTAAAACTGCATCTATAGGATGACATATTTTAGTCCAAGGGAAGCGTGTCTAAGCAAAACATTAGACAACGACGAAACAGCTGGAGGGGGTTTAGACACCCAGAAATGATTCGTGGACAAACGGAGACCGTGAGGACGACGTCGAACCTGGACCCTAGACAAAGAACCGTTATGACATCTCCCGGACTACCTACTGGGCCAAAGTAGTTTCTTTTTTTTTAAATTCAATTGTTCGTAAATCTTTTTAGAAATCCGGATAAAGTTGTCCCCGACACCAGAAAGAAATAGAGCAGCCGTGCTTCTGTGGTGGTGGCGTCTGTCGGCGCCCCTCACTCCCCTCTACCCCCCATGCTGGGTGGGCGTGTGGCAGGGGTTGGAGGGGTAGGGGAGGACGGAACGTAGTCTGTGATGTTACGGAGAGACATGCCCGGCTGGCCAGCGGTGACGTAAACGCCGAGAATGTCAAAGTGTTTAATTGCTGGCATCTTTGGTGACATTCCCGAGACGAGGGGCGCGAGGACCTGGGGAGGGCTCTGGAAATTGCAGTCAATTTACCAAATTGACCCCCTTTCTCCCCTGGTCACCGTACGGGGGAGGGAAGCGATGGGTAGAGAATATTTATATAAAAAAAGGTCACGCAATAAAGGGCTATGCGGGATGGACCGCTGAGCTCGTGCGTGTCAGCCATTTTGTGGAGGGGGGGGGGCCAAGCGTGTGCCGCGCCCCTGCAGCCACCCCTTCACATCTCCCCCCCTACTAGAATGCCAAACACCTCAATTAACAAGGAGACATTAAAACCGCTAAAGGTGAAGCGGCCCGTATGGTCTTAGTCAGCGTGAGGAAGAACTTGTAGCGGATCTAACGCACGCACCAATGACTTCAAACCCCACATTACTACTAGACCCCCCCCCTCATTTTTTTTTACCCCAACCCCACCAAATCCCGGATCCTGTCCCGCCTCCCCACCTAGTTTAAACCGAGACATGACTATCACGTGACGTTTGTCCAACCAATGAAAACAAACAACAAACAAAAAGATGGCCCACAATGGAGCCTCACAAAGATTACCAACGTTTAGAAATTGGTGAATCATTCAAAGTGGGTGGGGGGGGGGGACACCCCTATGTCCACTCTTGTGCAGCAATCACAGACATTCGCGGACATTTACAGGCTTTTAACTTTCAACAGACATTTATAGGCCCAAATGGCTATCATTACTTGATACTTCTTTATTTTAGACCTCAATGAGATCGCGGCTGATGACTTTTATGATTAGTATGACCGTGAACAGCGTTGTGACATTCTAGTTAAGATTAACGCCCACGTTCATCATCTCATAAATTCATCTATCCATCCACACATCCATAAGTCTATTATCCATCAATCCACCAATCCAAGAATCCACAAATCCATCAATCCATCAATCCACCAATCCATCAATCCATCAATCCACAAATCTTCATTCTATCCGTCTATCCGTCTGTCCGTCTGTCCGTCTGTCCGTCTATCCGTCTATCCGTCTATCCGTCTATCCGTCTATCGGTCTATTTATATGTTTATCAACCTACCACCCGGCCCCATTCTGTCCATCTGTTCATCTCTCTATCTATATTTCTCTCTATCTAAATAACTAAGCGTAGATTTAAGACTATTTGGCAACATATTAAGGACAAAATGCAGCGAAGGACTACAAATGTTTTTTATCGTTAAAAATGTTAAGAACAGCGAAGTAGACAGCGTGGCCAGCACAATGCCTAGCCACTTTTTGTCTCACTCGCTTATCGTGTTAAACAGACACATAATCTCAAACAATGAAAACATTAACAGAAGTATTCAGCAACTGCACCCCAGTCTGTCAGTCTGAAATCTCTCAAAAGCCATTGGGGAAAATGCAGAGACCGCACGCTGAATGCACAACCAATAAAAACCTGTCATTTATACAGTTGTTGGTTTAAAAAATTTTTTCTCCGAAACATAATATCAAGACAACGACAGGAGGGGGGGGGGTATAATATGTGTCTATGGGGGTGGGGGGAGAAGGAGTTCAGACTCATGTAAACTCAGACTTTGTTAGCAGGACAATATAAATTAATTCTTTCCCCGAATGCCTCACTTAATTCGCTCCCCCACAGATCTCTTTCCTTCCTCCCTCTCCCCCACCCCCTACCCACGCCCCAGCTCCAAGGCTCCTCCGGCACCTAGAGCTGTGAACAATGTCTTGTGCAGCTAATAAAGCATCGCTCACCGACAGCCCTGTTACACGTATCGCTCACCGACAGCCCTGTTACACGTATCGCTCACCGACAGCGCTGTTACACGTGAGTCTGTGGCCATGCCTGGGCGAAGTTTGATCCTATAAAGTCCCCTCCCCCCCTTTCCTGCATAATCTCCCAACCACCCCATTTTTTTCAATTCTTTGAGTTCTTTCTTTTATTGGGGGTGGGGTAGGGGAAGATTCAATTAAAATCTAGAAGGAAAGGGGGCCGGGGGTATTGAGGATTGGTTACCGTTCCCTTACGACCCAAACTTCCATTGTCAGGTTAGGCCTTCGGTTTATTGTTCTGTTGGAAGAGACCTTAATGAATGCCTGGAACGCAAGAAGGAAATGGCTAGCACACTTCTAAGAACGTAATTACATGCGGGTTTGTGTGTATTGGGGGGGGGGCGGAGGGGGAGGCTGCCATCAGATCTATTTTGACATATAAGAACATCATGTGATTGTAATCTTAATCATTCTTGGTATATCAATATAATGTCACTGTATGTCAATATCGTGTCTTTGTCTATCATTATCATATCATTGTATACACCTCTCATGTCACGCTATATCATTTTTATCTTATCTTATATGTTACAGACGCACCTTTTATACGGAAGATTATTGCGTCCTACGCTTATCCGTGGTTTGAATCTAGTCTTGCATTTGAACATTATTTTAAATCATGTAAAGGTGTTGGTTTTATTGGTTTGTTCAGGCAACCCATTCATTGCCCATACAGAAGATGCATATTTTAGTATATTTCCAACTAATGTAAGATAGCACTTAAGTCTGAGTTCTAACTACATTTATAAATGTTCCTTTATAAAAGCCTGGTGTTTTGTTATATTTTTAATCCCATCACCAATATGTTTGTTACACGATAACTTATTGTTTATTATTACTCCTAAGTACATGGTATTTTTAGTTTGGGTTAGGTATTTTCCATGAATGAAGTAATTTGTGTCGATTTGTTTAATTTTCTTTTACACCCTTTACAGTTGGTACTTTCCTGTGTGGAAAGACATACTCCAGTTGGATTCCCATTTTTTAAAATTCATCCTTGTGGAACTCCTGAGTTTACAGTTATTGGTGATGATTTAGAATTTAGAGCTATATATTATGACATTTTGTTCTCTACCTATCAGAATGTATTGAATACTCTTATGTAAGGGACCAGAGATTAAAAAAACAACTAGTTTGTAAACTAATGTGGTAAATTTTATCGAATGCTTTGGATATTTAGTAAGTTACACACGTGATATACTTATCAAAAGAAAGCCTTACTACCGAATGGGCAGATACCCCCTAAATACGTCACAGCCAAGAAATATCCTACCTTTTACAATTGAAATCAAAATATTTTTGTTTAAAGTATAACTTGTGCAGTTATTATTATTGTATTAATAAATAATTGTATGTTTAGACTTGTGGTGTACGCAATTGAACAATGGAAATGATGGCTTTAAAAAAAAGGTTATGGGGGTGGGCTGGGGGGGACTCCCGCTGCTGTGGTGAGGGCTTGCTATTCTGCTGATACTTTTGTTAACACTTAAAATAATACATAAAATGACATTATAATTTGTGTTGATAAACATCAAGTAACATGTGACATAATTTATACAACTTTATCACGTCACACTCAGCTTCCCATCCTTTTATTTCTTTTACAAATATTATGTAAAGTATGTTAGGACCAGGGCCAGAGCTGTTACAACAACACAACCACCAACAACAACAACACCAACAACAACAACACCATCAACAACAGTATCAACATCAAATGTTGTTGACATACGAAATGGTGGCGCAATTTGAATCAGTTGTTTTTGTTTCTTCAATATTTATGCAAATACTAGAAGCCCAAAAACAATGTGTTGTTTTCTTAAAAAAAAACGAAATCAATAAAATTAAAAAGAAAACAATAGGCCCTACCACCAACACCAAACAGCACTAGAAACACACAGAGTCTGTCTGTTCCGGGAACGATGCCACAATGCCTGTGGTGATCTCCTTAAAACGAAACGGATTATCAAAACACATTACAGTTTTATTTTTATATTTAAACAAATATTTTTATGAAACCAAAGTTTTCATCAATTCACAGTTAACAATAAACTCTTCTCTTGTTTTTAATTGTATTATTTCTGTTTACCTGTATAGTGTCTCTATTACTTAAATTCAACATTTCTTTAACATTTACTTTACTTTATGTATATGTTATTATGTCTTTACATATACACAGCCAATGCTGCAAAGCTGGCGAAATCACAAGAGCGGAAATCTAATCGTCTTCCGAGACCATGGAGCCAATGATGATGATGAAATATATATATATGAGCCCAAGTCAAAAGGTGCTCTTTCAAGGGAAAAAATTTCATATTCACAGAGAGGTGTAAAAATTCACTTAAGTATTGTCAGAACCTTCCTACACATGATTTGAATAAGTTATACACTGGAAAAGACACAGTGACGAAAAACGCGAAACAATAGTAATGGCTGCTATAGACACATTGGTGTCACTTAGGACAAATGACAACAAAAAATTGACTTCAGAAAAAAACATACTAATTCTTGATGGATTTCTTCAAGAATTTAACACACATATCTCCATAGCCTATATTTATGATATTCAAGAGTATTACAAGCATAGGTTGCAAAGGAGGGGTTTTAGGAGCATAAACTCCACTCACTTGAAATGACAACAAACTGTCCTAAGCAACACTATTTCTTTTAAACCCTTGTAAAAAAATTATCCCTGCATCAATTTGAGCAAACTTTGTGGCAAATAGTTATTTAAGGGCTTCTTGTATTCACCAAATGAACTTGAGATACATATAAAGCTCCTAGGTTATTCAAATAAAGTCTAGAAAAAGTGCATGTAATTAGTCACTTAAGAGTCACCGGCAAAAAAACGTAATATTTTCATCAAAAATGCGTTTTGAGTCATTTTTTAATCAACCTAGGTCAAAATGCTATCTCATGCTATCTCATGCTGTCCATGCTTGGTGTGAACTAAGTCCAAGTTTTAACTATTTCATTGCATTTTGACCCTTTAATAGCGATTTTAAAAATATCAGTTTTGAGGTACGACCTTTTGACTTGGGCTCATATACATATATATTGTGCCAACCATCTCTGTTATTATACCTGCCATGTGAACTAGTGTTTATTCATTAATGATAGTACGTTCACGCTACCCAGATTCGATTGGTCAGAACGATCACATAGAATGGATAGAGGGCTTTCTCCCCCGAGTGGTGAGTTAGTAGGAGACCGTCAGTTACAGTTTGTGACGACCATCAGATGGTAAAGACCTTTGACTTGTACCGTGTTTAAATATTTTAATGTATCTGTTTGTCGAATTGTATTTAAAGAACTTTGTAAACTGGATAACATATATATACAGCTGCTGTCGATTGCTTTTGTGAGTTGAAAGCTGTGGGTGCAAAGAAGGACAACTCTTGTAATGTCTACCTATGTCATGTAAGATAAATTACCTTATATAAACATAATATATTACTATATAAAACAATCTAAATTTTAAAAATTCGTAGTTGTTCATACTGCCCTGACTTCGTTTAGACAATTCCTTTCGGACTTTACATTCTGTTATTCTATCCCAGTATCTTTTAAATCATTATCCAACGATCTCCTCCAAGTGGGTGTTTGACTCTTCTGTCCGATTCCTTGTGAGTTTCATTCTAGTGCGTAGTAAGCTTTGTTTCCTAGTCCTCAATTCTTATTATAGCTCCGATTCATGACCAATGTGGGGTATAGCTCGGCAACTTGAGATCCGTCTTCCTGCATGATGATTAATGAGACAAAGCCTTCAACGTATCGTTCAGCATTCATTCCACAAGGACAGGTAATCGCAGGTTCCAAGACTATCACCCCCCCCCCCTCTTCACGCCCCTCACTCCGCACCCAACCCAATAAAACAAAACCCCGCTGCCATCTCCTTTTCTTCAACACCACTATCCCCCACCACACCTCCACGCCCTCCTCTCCACCCTAACGCCCTCTACCCCAATCAAGTTTCAAAATGAATATCGATTTTCCGTTTAGCCGTGCATTATCCGAGAGATCACTTCTCAATTCACTAGAAAATCCTCTGAAACACTTTGCTTGAAAGGTACTACCGGAGGGAGCGTCTGGGAGTCGCGATCGATGTCAGAATAAAGTCGAGGTGAGAACAAAACTACAGAACGAGAGAAGAAGAACTACAGGTGAGAACTACAGAACGAGAGAAGAAGAAGAAGAAAATTTAAAAACAAACGATCTCAGATTTCTGGGGTTGAATTGTTTCTTTGTAAACCTGGAGGTCTCGAACACCTTGATATTCCACGAGATTGAGCGAGACGGACGAGACAGGTAAAAGTCTCGTTATGGCCCGTCTCTGTATGTGTGGAGCTGAGAAAGGAAAGGGGGGGGGATATGTTAGGTGAGCTCTAATTTAGGACGGTGAGTGT
>OX421495.1:22605814-22770832 GCA_949126835.1 Anisus vortex | reverse complement strand
AAAGAGAGAGAGAGAGAGAAAGAGATACACCAAGTTTGTTAGAGTGGAATGATTTGTAGTCACACGTGTCACGCTATCTATCGCGTGACTTGGGTGGAAAATTTCCAGAACGTGCGCGAGGCTGCATTGTCTTACAGGTGTGTCTTGGGGCTTAAAAGCCTGGCAGGTGTCTCTTGAGGATTAGTGCATTTCAGGTGTGTCGTAAAGCTTAAATATCTTCTAGGTATGTCTTGGGACCTTAAAATATCTTTCAGATATGTCCTGGAGTTTACATACCAAGTGTGTCTCGAGGCTTAAATATCTTCCAGGTGTGTCTCGAGGCTTAAATATCTTCCAGGTGTGTCTCGAGGCTTAAATATCTTCCATGTGTGTCTCGAGGCTTAAATATCTTACAGGTGTGTCTCGGGACTTAAATATCTTCCAAGTGTGTCTCGACGCTTAAATATCTTCGAGATATGTCTTGGAGCTTATGTACTTACAGGTGTGTTTGAGATTGCAATTCTTCCAGGTGTCTCGGGCTTAAATGTCTTTCAGGAGTTTTGATTGCTGTTAAACGGCTTCTGTTTGTGCATTGAATTACATAAACTCCATTACATTCACGGTAACAAAAAAAAAACACACAAAAAAGCTAGGAATGATTTGGCATCCAATGGGCACGCGTGACACGTGCGCTGCACGAGCTTGTGTGACAGTGCGGAAACGTATGTAAGCCTTTATTATATCACAAAGTCCTCGTCAGAACAACACATCACATGACTTTCCAACATAACCTCAGCCCGAGACTACTTGCACGAGACTAGTGCTGCATTCATGCAAGCCAATGGGAGCATTCTCAATAAGCCAATCAAATTGATCCTTACTTTTATGTCTACTTCGTTTGTGTTAATTTAAACATAAATTAAAGAGTAAAGTAGGAATAATACATAAAGCATTAAACTCTAATTTAGAAAGGCAACCCAATAACAACCTGTTGCAATGCTCATATAAACATAAAGACAAAAACACTTTTCTTAGCCCTTATACGAGAACAAATGCACATAAGTACTCTTTCTTCCCGAGAGGCATTCGGGCATGGAATGGGTTGCCTGAACAAACCAGGAAAGCTAGTAAATTAACATCATTTAAAACATTAATAAAAATGCAAGACTAGACTCTGACCACGGATGAGCGTAGGACGCAATAATCTTCTTTATAGAAGGAGCGTCTGTAATGTAAAAGATAAGATACTCCATTACATTCACGGTTAAAACAAAATAAATATACTGGTTGATTACTAAATCGTGTTGTTGTGGTTTTTTTTATTCTCAATATGACTGTAAAGCATTCACGGTCGCGTGACAGTTCAGCGTGATCACGTGGTTTCCTATTAAGGTCTTGTGATCACTACGGAACGCCCCCCTCCCGCACGCTATGTTTTATATATATTTATATTGATTTCCTGATAAAATGAAGATTTCCCAATCACTCTATATTCGTTGGAAAGAGAGAGAGAGAGAGAGAGAATAAAAAAATACAAGAATTTAAAAAAAGAAAGTATGCAAGAAAGACTGAATAAACGAAATAAAATAAAAATGAATGAAAGAAAAGAAGAAAGTGAAAGAAATAAGGATCTTTATTTAACTGACCACTGCCTGGACATTAGGTCAACTCTCTTCGTGTGTCAGCTGTACTGGTCATATCGGTCAATCAATAACTTCCATCCCTCTCTCTCTCTCTTTCTCTCTATCCCTACACAGACCATGCCTTCCCCCACCTCTCATGAAGGGCGAACGTGTCAGAAAAAGAACTTGACAAAGCCAGGTCGCAAACAAGGTGTGATACCAATCTTGAGGGCTGTTAGCTCACCTATCGCATATCACTCTTTCTGTACTCAAATCCCCCCCCCCCCCAGTCTGTGGCAAGGTCAGGTCAGGGAGTCTCAAATTGGATCTAACTATGAAATAAATACTGCATAAAAACAAAAACACTTTTAATACATCACAAAATTCAGGATGTGCAAGCTGTGGGTTAATCCATGCGTCTGTGAACTTACTTTTTGAAAAGTAATGATGTTTGAATCAAATGAATGAGCCTCAAAATGCATTGCTGCATTTAATTACAAACAATGAGAACCGCTACTTTAAAAGAAAAAAAATTGAAATTCAATTTTAAAGAGATAAGGATTCTGGGAATGGGAGATTCCCCGATAGCAGTTTGTGGCCAGTTTTCTACAGGTTGAAATATCCTCTAGATTTGTTGCCATTACCAGTACATTTTGTTTAAATTTATTTTTCGTCAGCAAAGCCTAAAGATTTTCGCATTGCTTTCTGTTCTAATCTGTAGCCAATCAGATTCACGAGTTAAAGCTCATCTTGGCACGTGACTTTGGTTATCTTTTTAAAATACAAACATTTTTTTTTAAAACAATGACAAGATTATTTTGGCCAGATTTTCTCGTCGTGTGAAGCCAAATAGGCGGACGTTGTTTTTATTTTCTTTCTTCTAAAAGCGATGTTGGCTATGAGTTTTCTTTAATGACTATCCTTACGTGGTCCATGACCTGGGCTTCCATTAGAGGTGTGACTCCACGGACCCCCGACTGTCGCGCTTCACGCACTGCTGCACATGGAAATGGAACGAGTCTTCAGTTGGCGGTTCAAAATCTACGACACAAAGTGAATGGGGAGGTGGGAGGGAGGTAATGGTATTAAAGTTGTTTTGAGGTGGGAGGGGACAAAGAAAGGGATGGGTGATGCGGAGGGTGGGGGAGGGAGAACGCCATTGACTGACCATCACATTAAAGATCTTCCTCTTCTTTATCTTGGATTCCATTTCGGAATTCTCTGATGCTGAACGGTACAGTACGTTGACCTTTGACCTAAGTGATACGATGAAAAGAATGGGGATTAGTTTTACACACACACAACACAACACACTTACACACACACATAACACACACAACATACATACACACATTATATTCTTCCTTTGAGGCTCATTATCTTTGTCTAAAAGGATGATGTTTAAAATAAACACACACACACAAGCATTTGTGATCCATTAAGTTCCACAATCATTGTAAATAGACAATTAATAATATTATATAACACAATAATAATAAAATCACAGTGTTTGTTTGTTGTAAGCCTGGCCTTGTTTGTGGTGTTGTTTGTTGTTATTTAAATGAATGAATTTGGTTAATTTAAACCAAAATATATTGTAGTTAAAACTTAGTTAAAAGACATATTGACAAGACAATTAGGCCTGGCCTTTTCAATAGGATGAATACACGAATTTCCGGTTTATTTCCGGCACTACTCATTAAATGATTTTTTCACATTCTGCTGGTGTTTGACAATTTATTACAACCTGGTCGTCCAGTTCGGGTCTTTTAGAATAGGACCAGAAATGTTGGTACACGATAAATTTTCAGGTTCACCGTGCATGCATAATCATTAAGACTTGTCAATAGGCTCGTGTAGCCTATTCCTTTTTTGTAAAGAATATAGAAGAATGTGGAAGTATATTATATGGCAACATACTATATGGAAGCTTAGTGTAAAATATCATAAAGATTAAAACATACACATCTTTTGCTGTAGCTATGCTAGCAAAGCCAGTCAATGGAAGCAAATATACCGGATGTATACATTGTTATAGGGCACTGTGATCTAGCGTCAGCGCGCTAGGATTGCCGTACTGAAATACCGGGGTTTGTATCCAAGGCTTTTCCGGGTCTCGCTTATGTCCTCGAGTGAAGTCATCTATGATGGTTAGGCTACTTAGAGATAGTTTGGTAGAAAATAAAATAAAGACTGTTTGACATTGTGCTGGCCACACAATCCCCCTTTGTGTGCCGTGGCCATGAAAACAAACGAACACAGCAACACAACTTTCCCCATGGACCATTATGGTCTGGAATGGATAATAATTCCAAACTCTAATCGATAAAATATAAAATCAAAAGACGAAAGTCCATTCTACAGTTGTCAGTATTGAGCGACTAATCTTTGGGGTGAGGGAGAAGGAGGGGGGGGGGGTGCTAACGGCAACGAACAAGTCTTGAAACTGGACATTTTGTTCCAAAGCTCCTCCCATTATGGACAGTTGACCCTTGTATCGGCTACACAATCTCCTTACCCCAGTTAAGGGTCATAGGGACGTCTGTACTCCAATAGACCCCCATTAAACAAACATAACAAAAAGTCCCCGAAATGCGACATGACACAGATGTCACTTTTGATGCCATGTTAACTTCGACCACCATGATCGAAGTGTACTTTTCTTGTGACATTTTCAAATGTGACATTAAATGTGACATCTCAAATTTCAGAACACACGCCCTGATATGTTTTCTTTTCTCTCTTTTTAAAAAATATCAGTAGTCACGTGTCTGGCGTGCAACATGATCCGAGGTAGCTGGCGAGTTGAGAAAACAATTCCGAGTGCCTCGCCCTTCACCCCCTCCCTCCACTCCACACACCCCAAAAAAAAAAACTATCTAAAATTTCACAGGAAGACTTCGCAACGGTGTTCCAGACATATCCGTCAATCTGCAGTGTTCCAGACAAAGACATCATTTCTCCTGACGGCTGTACTCTTCCCACACTCACACATTTATTCGGTTTTGTTTGTGTGTTTCTCATTTTTTCTTCTTTCAAATATCTTCTTTCAATCATTACATTTCACCCTCAGCCCCTCCCTCTACCACGGAGATATACTGTCTTCAAGCGTGAAATTCTAAAAATAAAAAAGTTAATTGTTAAAGTAAAACGAAAAAAAAAACGGAAAGACATTTTCAAAAGGTATTACTGCGCATGGCGGTAATTTTTTTTTTTTTTTACAATAACTTTTGTGTATTGTGAAGTGTGAATGAAGACGGAAGAAATGTGTCTTTAAATCACTTTTGACGTCATCCGTGACGAGTCTATTCACAGGGGGGCGGGGTGTTGAGAGATTTAGAGCTAGTTTCCTTTCTCTCTCTGTTTCTCCCTCCCTCCCTCCCTCTCTCACTCCCTCTTTGTGTGTGTGTCAGTGTGTGTCGTAAGGTTTAATTTAAAGAAATTGACATAATTTGTTTCTTTAGTTTTGTCTAGAAATTAAACAGTCACGCGGGAAAAGGAGCAAAGAAAAATGTTAATAGCATAATATTACGTCTGCCTGAAGACAATTTTTTCACGAAAGGAAGGAGGGCTGGATGGAAGAGTCATAACCAAATTTTTGTATTAGTTTTTTCAATCCATTTTTTCGACTCTGCAACCGCACATGAAAAGGGTGTATATTTTTTTAAACGCCTATTTGTGGCTAATTAAGAACAAAAAAAATGGGTGCCATGAAAGATCCTACAACTGCTAAATCTCATCGTCTCCCTACACTGACAGAGTGACTACGCCACTAGTGGAAATCGGGTTTCTCCTCGCACCCACATCTCTCCATCACACTGTCAGCTCAGTTAACTATACAACAGACATAGACAAAGTTATAACAAAGTTGTATATAACTGTATTAAATATTGTCTTGCCTGTATAAACTCTATATTTTGAGATTTGAAATGTTAAAAAAAATCCCAAACCATTTCTGAACTTTTTTTTTTTGGTCATTACGAGGAAGAAAGCCGATGTTACCCGTTATTTTGGCCAAGGCCCAAGATGAGATCGTGTGGTTAGATCAACGTCTAATTGTTTTTACTTTATCAATGGTGATAATCAATTAATTTATATCCTGGATTTAAAACCATGGAACCTTTGAAACTAACGCTAATCTTTGTAATTATTTTTTTTTAGACTTTTAAAGGCTTAGAGCTTTGAGTAGAAAACAATAAAAACAGAAAAATATGACTCCACTAAAAACATTAGATCTATACACATTTGTTTCTTCAACACAAGCTGAAAAGTAAATAAATAATAAGTCCCTAACTCTACTTCGTCAATGACTTCTTTCTAACTATCAGAATTTGTTCTGGAACGACAGCTTTAATCACTTGATAACTTGTGAAAAGCAATCCCAGACCCGTTGCTACACGACCATGTAGAGCGATCGAGCACCGTAGATCGACAATAACCCACTTCCCAATCTAATCTGGAGGAACACCAGGAGGTCTAAATGTCCGAAATGAATTGGGAAAGTGGAAGCACAATCTCCTAAATCTATTTGGCGGGAGTGTTTCTTGCTGTGAGGAGAGCTCTCATATGATTGGTCACATTCTGTCATCTTGTTTTCAGTTAGGACTGTTAATATATATTCTGTTCAATTCCCTTTGTGTTAATTGTTTGCAATCAGACCAGCCAGAAGTATCGTTGGCAATAGGAAACAAAAGTACCTGGGGAAACCTCGCTTTTTCTTTCTTTATACGGCCGATCGTCGTCTGCTTGTAACTGTTTCGAACTGTCCACGGTACAGATAGCAGAAGGTAGCGAAACATTTACGCCCCCCCACCCAGCGCCTTCAGGTAGAACGGGAAAAAGATGCTCCCCTTGGGACATGTCCATTGCTCGCTCTCGCCTCTCCCCCCCCTACTCCCCCCACAACTATCCCGACCTCCACACCATTCACACCCCTCCTTCATCTGTTTACTTCCATCGTGTGATCACGGGTGCCGAAACAGATAAAATGGCTCACTCCCTCTCGTCTCCCACTAACCCCTCTCTTGCTCATCTCCCCCCTTACCCCACCTCCTCCAATCAACATGTTACTCCACCCTCCACCCCTCTCCCTCCCAATACCCCTCCCTCCCTTCTTTAATACCATCCAGATCTCTCTCTTTTGATGTCCTGATTAAAACGAGGGCTTGATTTGTTTTCGTGACTTTTTTTGTGTTTTACCTTTTTTTTTCTTTGTATTTGGTTCCAGACTTTGGCAATATGATCTAAGGCTGTGGAAAAAACAAAATAAAATAACAACACCAATAACAACAACACTTAATTGATGGATTCCGTTTTTTATTGCGATCAAACGTAAGCCAACACAAGTTCTTAAAACTCGAGGCCCTAACGAGGGGTGGAAAGAGTTGGAGCGAGAGATTTAAACTGGAAGAAACATCAAGTTTTAATGTATCAGCAGTTCTAGGTTTAACACTAATAGACTTTCATAATTTATGTTGCTTTTGATATTGATAGAAGACCCCCCCCCCAGTCTTTTTTCTCTAGCCCCCCCCCACCCCCAACCAACTCAAATAAAATAAAAGCTTGTTACTATTACAAATTCAAAATAATTTCCTCTGTGTTTTAGGTTTTGGGGTTGCTTATTTTTAAACTACTCTTCTTCATTGAATGATGGTGTTTCTCTTACCCAACTTTTACTTCCCTCTTACTGATAATGTTCCTTCCTGCTAACTTTCAGTTTCCTATTACTGATGACGCCCCACCCCCGCCAACTTTCCCACTATTACAACCCATCACATCATCACTCCAAATAAATAAAATCCTTCATAATTGATGAGTAACTCCAATACAAGGGCGTCTCCTGGGGGTGATCAGGGGCGGCTCATCAAACGGGAAGCCGGGGGTAATCGATACCTAAATTCTTAGATTGGCGAAGACTGTGGCGCCGGGACAAAAATGAAAGTAGAATGAACCTGACTTACAGATGATTACATTGAAACTAACAAAAATCTAAAGGCTATTCCATAACTGCAGTCTGTTAGAGGAGAGAGGAGTTGGAGGGGGAGAAAAGGTAAGAGGGACATTACGATAGAGCAAGAGAGAGAGAGAGAGACAGTTATAGTGAGTGAACGTACAAGAAAGAGAAATAGATAGAATAATATATAGAGAGAAATTAAGTCAGAAAGACAGAGAGAGAGAGAGAGAAACAGCTAGACAGAGAAAAAGAGAGAAATAAAACGGATGGACGAATAGAGAGCGCAAGAGTGAGATTAGAGGGAGATAAATAAGGAGTGTGGATAAAAGAGATAAAGAGGAAAACAGATAAAGAAAGACAGAGAGACAGAGAGACAGAGAAAGAGAGAAAGATCAAGATAGAAAGAGATGGTGATAAAAAGAGAAAGACGTGGAGAGAGAGAATGATATAGAGAAAAAGAGAGAGAGAGAAAGACAGGGAGAGAGATGAGAGAAAGACACAGAGAAAGATAATTCTGAAACAGGGAGACCATCCTGTACTAATTTGATTGCAGCTTGTTAAATTCTTTTAATTAATGAGCTAGGGCCCAGTGTTCCAATAATTATGAAATGCATTAGTCTAAAAGGTTTGGACTCGATGAGTAGTACGCGTATTATAGACCAATGGCTTCAGCTTTTTAAGCTACAGAGAGATGCGAGATTACAAAGTTAAGATCAAAATTCTGTGTTCTGATGACGCTTTTCTTTTAGCGCAAGGACTCGGCGGGAAATCTTCGCGTTTGTTCCTCCTACTGGTGCGAAATTTCCACTCGGGCGTATTAATTTGCGTCGATTAGCCAATCAGATCGTTCCAACTCCATTAAAGGTCTGCCGGGTGTAAAAATGAAACAAAATTAACAGCAAGATCGAGATCAACGATAATAATATTTGTACAAACAGCATTTACAGACGCGAACTTGTAACCAATAAGATTCCCATCCATAAATTATGATAACTTTGATCTTTACAATAATTGGACCAAGTTATTAATAGTTCGGGCTCTTGTGGGTTAAGGACAAAATATGACAAAAAAAATAACAAAAAAAACTTTAATTTTGTAACATCTGAATGAAAGTAAAAAGGACATAAAATTTTAAATGTATAAATCTTATCTTATCTTACACATAGAGACCGACCGATCTTCGGTTTCGGCTTCGGTTTCGGCGCCGAAAAAAAGCAAAAACGCTTTTTCGGTGTGGTTTTGGTTTCGGGTGAAGTCAAAAGGTTAGTTTTCGGTTTGCTTACGGTTTCGGCCGAAACTGAGATTGACTTTCTGTCAACAGACGAATATCTATTTTAACATTCAAAATTCAAACTGCTACGTTATTGCTGCATCTATTACTCTTATTGATACTTTCATTTAGTTAGGCTGTTGTGAATTAAATTGTGTTTGAAGTAGGGATGTTAAACAATAACCGGAATTCGAGAGGAAATCATTCATAACTGTGTCCCACGATTTATTTATCTTTTTATCTCGAACAAATATTTTTAAACCCTGTTTGATTCACACATAACAATTCATTAACATTATGTTCCTTGCAAACACTCTTGTGTCAGAGGCGACTTATGTGCCTATTGTTTTTTTGTTCTTTTTTAAATCCCGAATATTGTTTGTGAATTTGCGACACAACAGCAAACGCGGATGTTAACGCTAGTCATCGGCACAGCAATTTGATTTACGTATTCGAAAAGAAAAAAATACTGGAATTTCCCCACTGATGCTGAACGCTCCTAACAGACAAATAAACCGATTTCCGTAGGGTTGTTAGATGTTTGGACTTCAAAAGGAAGACATAGAGGTCATATTTAGTATTTCATTTGAATCTTCCCCGTTATACCCTTCAATCAGTTCAGTTTTATTACAATAGCTGACAATATTTGTCTAGTGGTAAAACTGACCTAATATGAGTTTTTTTTTTTCAATCTTAAACTTAAACAGGCTTTTAATTTAATGTACACTGAAAAGCAACTTGCAAATGGGCAACTTAAAAAACAACAACTTTGCAGCGCATGGAAGGTGTTTTTTTTTTTTAACGTTTATCCTTTTTATGGGATTGTTTGATATAAGTATTCTTTTGCAAATATTCTTTTAATGTGTGCAACTTGTATCATATCTAATATCTTTATTAAAATAAAAATCTATCTAAGTCTAAATTTAAAATTCATGACCATACAGTTTTTGATTTCTCACAATCCACAATCACCAGGTTCTAACTAGTTCTAAGTATCAATGGTCCTTTCTGTAAATTTGGTTGATAAAAATATGTTTTTAGTATAATCGACGTAAATTTGGATTTTTCTACCTATAACTTACTTTGCCCAGGAGCAGGATGGAGGGGAGGGGGAACCAAACGCCGGTTTAAAATCGGATTTATTGAACCGAAAATTGGTTTTGAGAAAAAACGATATTATTATTAACATTCCTGCTGGTTCTATGGTTTACTTACATAGAGCACCACTATATAAAATTACTGTTACACAAAAATGTGCAGTTTTTTAAAAATCTTTTGTATGACACATTTTCTATTTACTTATATTTCTGTTACGGTTTCAGTTTCGGCCGCATGTGTAGTGAAATTTTAATTATCGGCTTCGGTTTCGGCCGAAAATCAATTTATTACATTCGGTATGGTTTTGGTCGGTCTCTACTTATACATTAAAAACGCTCCTTCTATAAAGAAGATTATTGCGTCCTACGCTCATCCGTGGTTCGAGTCTAGTCTTGCATGTTTTTTTTTATGTTTTAAATGATGTTAAGTTACTGGTTTTCCTGGTTTGTTCAGGTAACCCAATCCATGCCCGAATGCCACTCGAAATGAAATATGTATAATGTATATAGCAGACACAATCATTTCCGGGAAGTTTAAAACAAAACAAAAAAAACTTTAAATACCTTTACCTGTGATCTATATACTGTATGACTGTATGATCCATATGATGTATGATCTTTATTCTGTAAGATCTAAATTTTAAAAGATTAATATGTATGAACTGTATTCGGCAAGCGGCGACGGCTTAAATATAGTATCCATATACGGGCAGTTGTCTTGGGCGTCATGTATTTCGGAAGCATGCATATTTCTATTACGTAGGTAAACAAAGTGGTCTTATACTTATCGCACCCTCTCCTGTGTGGCACTCTGGAATTCTTGTAGGCGCTATGTAGCCCGGGCGTGCCCAGGATTCACCCATAAGGTCAGAAGTCTGTAAGATATTCTGCAAGACCTATGTTTTAAAAGATAAAATTCTTTAAGGGATATATTTTGCAATATCTATTTTTTTTTTTTGCAGGATTTAGTTTCTGCAATTACTGCTATTTCTATATTCTGCAGGATTTAGTTTCTGCAATTACTGCAATATCTATTTTCTGCAGAATTTAGTTTCTGCAATTACTGCAATATCTATTTTCTGCAGGATTTAGTTTCTGCAATTACTGCAATATCTATTTTCTGCAGGATTTAGTTTCTGCAATTACTGCAATATCTATTTTCTGCAGGATTTAGTTTCTGCAATTACTGCAATATCTATTTTCTGCAGAATTTAGTTTCTGCAATTACTGCAATATCTATTTTCTGCAGGATTTAGTTTCTGAAAATACTACAATATCTATATTCTGCAGGATTTAGATTCTGAAATTACTACAATATCTATATTCTGCAGGATTTAGATTCTGAAATTACTACACTATCTATATTCTGCAGGATTTAGTTTCTGCAGGTTCTATGGTATATTCTGCAAGATCAATATTCTACAAGATCTATATTCTACAATCTACAAGATCTATATTTTGCAAGATCTACATGGAATACTCTTGACGGATGAAGTTAATGAGAAATATACTTCTTAACTTGCAGAGTGTAAAAGGCCTGTCACGTCGTTATTAGATGTTGTGAAAAGAAACTTAAAGTAGTAGACAAGTTCATGAATAACCATCGCTACGGAGGTAGGGGAGATGTTGGTAGCCGAGCGGCAGCGCGTTCGACTGGCGATCCAAGGGTTCGAATCCTGGTGCAGGCTAGGATTTTTTTTCCCAGGATTTGAGGGTGTTCCTGAGCCTACCCAGCTCTGATGGGTACCTGACCTTAGTTGGGGTAAAGTAAAGGCGGCAGTGCATAGTGCTAGCCACACAATCACGTAGTATGCCGTGGCCACGGAAACTGGTGAACGCTGCTTCATCGGCCCTATGGATCAATTTGGTCCGAAGGGATACTTTACTACCTCCGTAGCCCGTAGGTATTACTTTTACTTAAACTTGCTCGTGAACACTCCTTGAACCAGTATTGACTTCTACCCTTTGCCCTAGACTGGACAAAAAAAAAATGGAGAGCTGAATCTGAAGAACGATTTTAAAGTGTGAGTGATGGAGAGAAAGGTGGGGTGGGGGAGGGAGAGAGATGACCATAATAACAAACGATTAACTCCATAGTTCCCCCGACGCATGGACGCTAATAGTGGCAATCTAGTCTGAGTTCCATCTGGTCATTGGCAGTTTTGCAGAGTGGAGAAAAAACCCAGCAATTAACACTTGACCACAGGGAGACCGGTATTTGTCCAGCTCCAACGAATGCCTCCGTCCGTCCGTGAAGAATGTCGTGTTAATGACGCCCCATCTTCCCCTCCATCCCAATGTCCGTTACATCGGTAACGCCCTGTGTTACGCCATCGGGGGGGGGGGGGGTTAAAGGGAATTGGCTTGCAACCCCCGGGTTAGCAGAAGGTGAATTGTGATCAATACAGAAAAAGAAAAGCAGGGGGGGGGGGGCTTTTAGGTCAACTGGGAGAGGGAGCGACCAGTGTCAAAGTGACCGCTGCGGTGTGGAGCTGATCAGATCAGGGGTGTCCGGAAGGTAATGTACATTAAAGGGATTTAAGGATTTATATTGAACATCACCCAACCGCACAAGTTGATAGAATACATTCCTTTGTAGCAAGATTCTACAGACAGGTGGATTTAGCTAATCTTTTCTAGAACCTCCAGTTTCCCTATAATATATATATTTATATATATTTCTATAATTTATGGTTTAGAAAACAAAACCAAGCTTGGTGTCCCACCCCGCCCCTTATTTTGCAGAAAAGGTTATCGGGGTGGGGGGGGGGGGGGGGGGAGACTAAAGCATGTTGTGGTAATCTTTGGTTTCAAATCAAGGAGCAAGACTTTAATGTCTACTACTACCGGAAATTGAGTCATTTGATGGAAAGTATAGATAAAAGGGACTTTGTGTTTGGCGAAATAAATAAACCTTTTTCTTTGATGAGCCCGGCTTCCGTAGAACTATGGACCAAAGAAAATTAAATTAGCTTTTACATGAATTCAACAACAGGTCAGCGATTGCATTTCAAACTAATGGTTTCGAACCTTTTCTCGCTACCTCTCTACTGACCACCTACCTAACCGTACCTTATATTCTTTGTTACTCGATATTACTAGACATACTTTGTTGTTGATTACACTTAGTCACGTGATTCATCCAAGATGGAAGTTCTTGGTATGTATGAAGCTGTCGTTAATATAATAAACACAAACCACAAAGCGCTTTTATCTCATATACATAGGTCAAGGTCATTGATTGCACTCGATAAACGCAAAAAAAACAAACAAACAACAATACGTCCATGGTTGCGCAATATTTACTTATTGCAGCCTGCAGTTGTCAGATAGAACAATGTGCCTATTTTTTGAATGAAACAATACATTTATATAGATCTATAGAGAGAGACCATAATATTATATTTGTTATTCTTCCAGTATTTCAACAAAGTATCCTTATGTCGGCATTGCAATACTGACCAGAGAATGCCGGCAGACTAATGTTGTAACCATTGCAATACTGACCAGATAATATCTCATGCAATTAAAGATCAGGTTATCTCATATACCCCCCCCCCCCCACACACACTCACAAGATAAAATCCTCATTTTCTCATGCGTACGCCGATTAATAAGTAATGGGCTAAGGGAAGGTTAAAAATGGAGGCGTCGGGATTAATTTTTTGTTATTATTATAAGACAAAACAAATAAATTTGGGATCCCGTCCCCCCCCCTAACCCCGCTATATTTTCTCTCTAAATTTTGATAAAACCTCGAGACATTGTCTCCAACCCTCCTTTGGAAACGTTTCAGCGGACACCAATGCCCCTTCTAGATCATTTTGTGTTACTATTATCTTGTTCTACTTATACATTTATACGTTCAGGAGTAGAATTACTTTTAGTAGTTTAATATAATATATATAAAAGTGTCTTCGTATTGCAAAGTCTAGACGGGAAATAATCTACTCACCACCTTCTCCAGTTTTCCAACTACTTGCCACTCACTTTAGTACATTTTTTAGTCAGACATTAAGACTACAAGCACCTAATGATTCACAATATCGTTCAAGTTTCCAGCAATTTGCTAATTAAATTATTTTTTTTTCTGTTATAATCAACCCGTTGTTTTTTTTATATTTTTAATTAACTTTTTTTCCCTATTGTTTTAGTAACATTGTCCTTTAGGTTCAGTTTTTCGTAATTTAACCACGACTAGCGTCCCTAGAGATGGAAATCATTGTTATTTTTCGGTTACATCCGGGGCCCTTGTCTGCGTTGTTTTGTTTAATACCGCCGCAAAGTGGCAGCAACCATGGGGTTTACTGGGCGCCATCTTGAGCTCCATACGCCCCACGTCAAAATTTTGTAACCGTGAAGCGTTGCAATGAATTCTTCGCTAGTCATTTGTTTACAGCCGCCCCACCCCCACCACCACCTCCCCGGGGGGAGTGGAGGAAGGAGTAAAATGGAGCGGGTTGTGTGGGGCGTGGGGGAGGGGGGAGAAAGCCATCTGTTGTATAGGGAGGCACGGATAGCAAGTCTTGAAATAAGGTTTACCATTATAGTGTACCCTTGAAAAAGACATTTCAATTTTGATTTTGCCATTTTGTCGTCCGCGACAAAAGCGGAGTTTGTTGCCGCTAGGTTTTCATGAGGGCGCCACTCCTTCCCCCAAGTCACCCTACCCACCTCTGCCAGGTTGCTTACGTCTCTTCCCTTCTGATGGACGTAACATCAACAATGCCTTTGGTCACCGCCTACCACCTTTGGAGACGATCAAATGATGAATTATCTCCCCTTCGATCTGGGGCTTTGTGTGTGTGGGAGGGGGGTGTAGGGTGGCGATAGAGGGCGAGAGAAGGAAGGTGGAAGAGGTGAAAGGGAAGAGGGGGGAGGTAGCAGTGGTGCGGTGTGCAGGGGTGGAGCGGGGCGCTGCGATTAATCAAGAGCTATTTCTCCGTGAGTAATGACAATGGCGCGCACAAAGCGGACACGTGCCTGCAATCAAGGTGCGCTGTGACCACTCCCTCTCTCTCTCTCCCTGCCACTCCCTCCCTCCTGCTTTCTCTCCCTGCCACTTCCTCCCTCACTCCTACTATCATTCCATCTTCTCTTCACCATACCCTTTCTTCTCAACCACTCAGGTGAAAACTTTGGTAGTCAGCAGGTAACTCATACATTCACGTATACACGTATACAATCAAATAAAAACACATTCAACACATCCACTATACCATGGGTCGGCAACCTTTTGATGACAGTGTGCCTAAGTAGGATTTCAAATATACTCAACAGCTTATAAGAGAGCATGTTTGAATACTCAACTTATTGCAGAAGATAATTGAATTGGCTTTTAGCAAAGACTATACTAGAAAGACATCTTGCTCTATTTTTTAGAGCTTACCCATAAATGTTGTTTTTTTTTTCGAGCGCAACCAATAAGGCTGTCTCATACGTCAATAAAGTAGGCTCCTACGTTTGCCTAATTGTTTCCGCTGTATACAACTTCCGATTTAAATTTTTCATTGAGAAAATCATAGCGATTAATTAAGACGGAAGTGTACAGTATTACAGACCTCCTGTAGTATTAAATTTAAATTAAGTGGTCTCGTTAAAGAGGTTGTAATAAATAACAAACAATATTAATTATTTGTAGCTAACTTAATTAATAAAAATTAAAATAATTTATTTAATAAAACAACCCTTCAGACGATACCAATTTTAAAACAATTTATTTACTAAGTCAAATTAATATCAAAAGAAAAATAGAAAAGAAAAATCAACTCACGAATATCCTTACAACAGAATAAAACAACAATGTAATAATGCGTACAGGTACATAAAAGATACAATACAGCTCTGCCACTGATGCGCTTACAATATGCTTAAACCAAGACTCAAGAATACTACATCGATGTAAAAACTTTCCTCTATCACGCGAATCTCCTATATTTATACTATACATGTTAGAGATTTCTGGAATAAAAGTAGGCTAAGAATAACTCACAAAAATTGTCAACATCTCTTTCTAACATGTTCCAGACGGTGAAAGAATGATCTAGGTACACTCTAGTAAACAACAATTCTTGACGCGACAGTAGCAGAGTTCAACTAGAGGTCAGGACTAGGGCCCTGGCAGTGGTGCAGTTAGTTACATAGGAGGGAAACAAGATATAATCTAAACACATAACACCTCCCTCCTAAAAATAAAAAGTTTACATTTAGTAAGAAATGTAAATCTTTTTACAGCTTAATTAAAAATGTATAAGATACACTAAATATATTGTAGTAGTACATTAAACAGGATGTTACCGGATGTACAATAATAAATATAATAATAAATTATTTTTTTAACAGCGGGATAATGTGTCAGCAATAACATTATCAATGCCTTTGATATGTTGAATATTTAGATTATATTCCTGTAAAAATAAACTCCATCTTAACAATCGTTGATTTTTACAACTCATTTTGTGTAAAAATGTTAAAGGATTATGGTCTGTGAAAACCAGTACAGGTATATTTGAGCCCTTAACATAGAATTCAAATTGTTGAAGGAATAGGATAAGTCCTAAACATTCTTTTTCTACAGTAGAGTAATTTCTTTGATGAGTATTAAACTTCTTAGAAAAGAAACATATTGGATGGTCTATATGAAGATTGTCTTCCTGAAAAAGAACAGCACCTATCCCAATGTCACTGGCATCTACTGCTAATTTAAATTGTTTTTTAAAATTAGGAGCCAATAGAATGGGAGATTGAGATAATACAACTTTAAGTTGTTCAAAGGCTTTTTGACAAGAATCTGTCCATAGAAATTTAACATTCTTTTTCAACAGATTTGTTAAAGGATTGGCAATTATGGAAAAGTTTTGGCAAAACTTTCTATAATAACCAGCCATTCCCAAAAATCTTCTGAGTTGTTTTCTATCAGTGGGAGTAGGGAGTGCTTTAATAGCTTCAACTTTAGCAGTAACAGGTTTTATATGACCCTGTCCCACAACATAACCCAAGTATTCTACATGAGCATGACAAAATTCACTCTTATTCAAATTAACAGTTAAATTGGCTTTTGACAATTTTTCAAAAAGAGATCTTAACTGCTTAACATGATGTAAAAAATCTTTGCTGTAAATAATTACATCATCAATGTAGGCATTGCAATTCTCCTGGTCAGCAATGAGATTATTAATCATTCTTTGAAAAGTAGCAGGGGCATTTTTCATCCCAAAAGGCATAACCTTATATTGATACAACCCATCTGGTGTAACAAATGCTGATATTTCTTTGGCACGGTCTGATAGAGGTACCTGCCAATATCCTGATAATAAATCAATCTTGGTAATGTAGGTGGCATCACCAATACGATCAATAAGATCATCAATTCTAGGAATTGGAAAGGAATCAGATTTTGTAAAAGTATTTACTTTCCTATAATCTGTACAGAATCTAAATGTTTTGTCTGGTTTAGGGATCAAAACACAAGGTGAGCTCCAATTGCTTGAGCTTGGTTCAATAATGTCATTATCAAGCATATACTTTATTTCAGATCTAAGAACTTCTAACTTTTCAGGATTAACTCTATATGGGTGTTGCTTGACCGGAGTTGCATCACCAACATCAACATCATGTACAATTAAATTAGTCTTATTTGGCACATCAGGAAATATATTACAAAAATCCTTAATTACATTTTCAATTACTATCTTCTCTTTCAGTGGCAGATGTGACAGCTTTTGATCCAAATTTTTAAGTATAAAAGAATTTGGCAATTTGTACTGACCAAATTTCTCCTTTACAATATCAGGAGGAACAACAGGGGTTACATTTAAATTACACTGTACCTGGTCAGATACATTCTTGCTATCTGTTTCTGAATTTCTACTGACATACTTCTTTAACATATTTACATGGCAAAGTTGCCTTTTCTTTCTCCTGTCTGGAGTTTTTATAATATAATTTAAATCATTGACTTTTGATTCTATCTCATATGGACCAAAATATCTAGCTTGTAATGGTTGACCAGGTAAAGGTAAAAATACCAAAACCTTGTCCCCTGGGGCAAACAATCTAAATCTGGCCTTTTTATCATACCAGTTTTTCATTTTAGACTGGCTTTCCTTTAAATTTGTTTTGGCTAAATTACAGGCATCATAAAGTCTACTTTTAATTTTTAAGACATGGTCTAAAAGTCCCTCAGTGGGTGTCGGAGACATCCACATTTCTTTGAGATATTTTAAAGGACCGCGAACCGTATGGCCAAACACCAATTCAAACGGACTGAAGCCTAAAGACTCCTGGACGGCTTCACGGGCTGCAAACAGTAGCATGTGTATTCCTTCATCCCAGTCCTTCTCATGTTCATGGCAATAGGTTCTTATCATGTTCTTCAGGGTCTGATGGAAGCGTTCAAGGGCTCCCTGCGACTCAGGATGATATGCACTTGACATGCAGTGTTTAATGCCCAATTGGTCCATTACTTGTTTGAAAAGAGTGGCTTTGAAATTAGATCCTTGATCCGACTGTATGGACTTAGGTAGACCAAATAGAGTGAAGAATTTTGTGAGTGCCCTGACAACGTTAGGAGCTTTAATGTTTCTCAAAGGAACTGCCTCCGGAAATCTTGTCGAAGCACACATAATGGTTAGTAGGTATTGATGACCTGCTTTAGTTTTTGGAAGAGGTCCAACGCAGTCAATGATGACTCGACTGAAAGGTTCTTCGAATGCTGGAATCGGCTTGAGAGGAGCTACAGGAATCGTTTGATTTGGCTTGCCAACCATTTGACAAGGGTGACACGATCTGCAGTATTCAATGACGTGCTTCTTTAATCCAGGCCAAAAGAAGTGACTTGTTATCTTCTGATACGTCTTGTTGACGCCTAGATGACCCGACAGTGGAGAATCGTGTGCCATATTCAGAATGTCAGCACGATATTTCTCAGGCACAACAATTTGATGGACAACTCTCCAGTCTTCATCTGCAGATGCGTCTGGTGGTCGAAACTTTCTTAGAAGTACATCATCTTTGACGTAGTAACATATAGGTACTTCTTCAGCTTCTTGTGGTGACAAAGCGTTTTCTCGGAGTTTGTCTAACTCAGGATCCCTTTTCTGTTCCTCGATCAACTGTTCTCGAGTTGATACCGGCTTTTCTGAGATTGATATCGGATCTTCGTCGAGTTTGGAGAAGAATGTGGTCTCAAGGTCCACTTCAATGTTTGATTTATTTTTGGAAGTACTCCTTTCTTTGGAGATTTGTGAACGCATGGCTCTAGTTACCGCACATGCTGGATATAATTCTGGATCATCTTCTTCTTCAGGTGCAGATAGTTGAGGTTCATGAGTGACAATGGGTTCGGCGATAACCTTCCCACCAGCTAAGTCATTGCCTAGCAACAACGAGATGCCTTCCAATGGTAATGTTGGTCGGACACCTACAACCACAGGTCCAGAAACAAGATCTGACTTGAGATCAATGAGATGGAGAGGTACATCTAGGCAACCCAGTTCTACGCCTCTTAAGAGTATGCTTTTCCCCGTTGCAGTTGCGTTTGATAAGGGAAGAATGCCTTCAAGCAGTAGCGATTGCGAGGCACCTGTGTCTCTCAAAATTGTTACAGGTCGCAGACTGGTATGATCACCTGGTAGTGATATAAATCCTTCCGAAATGAAAGGCTTGAACTCCTCTAAAACATCAGGGGTGACTGATGTAGGCATCTGGACTTTGTTAGAACTCTCGATGGAGTCTTGAGAACATCTTGGTGATGTAGTTGACAAACTTGTGTTGTAGTCTTGTGAACATCTGGGTGATGTAGTTGATAAACTCGATACGGAGTCATGAGAACATCTTGATGATGTAGTTGATAAACTCTCTTTGGAGTCGTGAGAACATCTTGATGATGTAGTAGAACACTTTGATGTGTATTGAGGACATCTTGACGATGTAGTGGAACACTTTGACGTGTATTGAGGACATCTTGACGATGTAGTGGAACACTTTGACGTGTATTGAGGACATCCTGACGATGTAGTGGAACACTCGGATGAGTGTGGAGAACATCTTGACGATGTAGTAGAACACTTTGATGTGTATTGAGGACATCTTGACGATGTAGTGGAACACTCGGATGAGTGTGGAGAACATCTTGACGATGTAGTAGAACACTTTGTTGTATATTGAGGACATCTTGACGATGTATTAGAACTCTTTGACGAGTATTTAGGACATCTTGACGATGTAGTAGAACACTTTGATGAAAGTGTAGAACATCTTGACGATGTAGAATAACTCTTTGATGAGTATGTTGACGATGTAGTAGAGTCAGTAGAGCTTGGTGTGGCAGGCTTAGTATCATTAGCTTGAGTGTGTAAAAATTGTTCTGTTGTATAGGACACGGCACATAAAGTAGGTTTCGGAGAAGCCTTTTCGTTTTTCCTTTTCAATTTATAGCATTCTTCCACTTTATGTCCTTCTTTCTTGCAGTATGTGCATGAGGCTTTTGGTTGTGTCACCTTCTTTTCATGAGTGTTTTTTATTGAAGTGCTGTTTGTTTCTTCGGGCAGTTTCGGCTGCTTCGGCCTAACATCGGCTGTGGACTTTGCGAACTGATGGGAGATGACGAAGTCGTCGGCCAACACTGCTGCCTTGTACACATCATCTTCGCCACGGTCTGCCATATGTGTTCGGACGTCCAGCCGGACACAATTCTTAAACTCCTCCATCAGAATCAAGTTCTTGAGCTTTGCATAGTCAGAACCAATCTCTTTAGATGTCAGCCAGCGATCTAGCCTTCTCTGCTTTTCTCGTAAGAACTCAACATGGGTCTGGCCATCCAGTTTACGTAGTTCACGGAACTGTTTTCGATAAGCCTCAGGGACAAGTTCAAAAGATTTCAAAATTAGTTGCTTAGCAACTTGGTAGTCCCTTTGTTGTTCCCCAGTGAGTGAGCAGAACACCTCTGCAGCCCTACCAGTCAGAACAGTTTGTAACAGCGAGGACCACAGCGTTTCAGGAATAGCAAAATTTTTGGCAACAAGTTCAAATTGAACAAAATAATTATCCACATTTCCCACAAAACGTGGAATAAGTTTTAAGTATTTAGCTGGGTCCACATTCTGATTGGTGGTAGGAAGATCTGTTGGAGTTTTAGAGCTTATCTCTAATTTCTTTAATTCTATTTCTTTCTCTTTATCTAGATTCATTTGTTTCTCTTTTAAAGCTAACTGTGCTAACTGTACTTCATTTTCTTTCTCTTTAAAAGCTAATTGTGCTAAGTGTGCTTCTTTTTGTGCTTCAATTTCCAACTGCTTAATTTTTAGCTGTATTTCTAAATCTACAACATTGGGTGTGTTTTCGTTTCCTTCTCTACTAATTGTGGATAACGCCTCTTCTGGCAAAAATTCTTCGTTGACAAAATGTAGGACTATACTATCTCTAATAACTTGTTTTACAACACTAGATTTGATTTTGAGTCCTAAAAGTTTAGAAATAGCCAACAGATCCTTTCTGCTGCATTGGTCGAGTTCTGGTAAAGATGGATTAGCAATGAAAGCCTGATAATCCATGTTAATGTATAACCTTAATTTAAACAATCAACTAAGAGAGAAAAATAATTTTTGGTCAGCACTTACAATGTATAAAACTTGGTATCGTCTAAAGAAAAGTAAAAGAAAATTTTTCAATTTCTTTTCTATGAATAAATATTATATAATATTTATATCCGTAGGAAGAGCCCCCAATTTTATTACAGACCTCCTGTAGTATTAAATTTAAATTAAGTGGTCTCGTTAAAGAGGTTGTAATAAATAACAAACAATATTAATTATTTGTAGCTAACTTAATTAATAAAAATTAAAATAATTTATTTAATAAAACAACCCTTCAGACGATACCAATTTTAAAACAATTTATTTACTAAGTCAAATTAATATCAAAAGAAAAATAGAAAAGAAAAATCAACTCACGAATATCCTTACAACAGAATAAAACAACAATGTAATAATGCGTACAGGTACATAAAAGATACAATACAGCTCTGCCACTGATGCGCTTACAATATGCTTAAACCAAGACTCAAGAATACTACATCGATGTAAAAACTTTCCTCTATCACGCGAATCTCCTATATTTATACTATACATGTTAGAGATTTCTGGAATAAAAGTAGGCTAAGAATAACTCACAAAAATTGTCAACATCTCTTTCTAACATGTTCCAGACGGTGAAAGAATGATCTAGGTACACTCTAGTAAACAACAATTCTTGACGCGACAGTAGCAGAGTTCAACTAGAGGTCAGGACTAGGGCCCTGGCAGTGGTGCAGTTAGTTACATAGGAGGGAAACAAGATATAATCTAAACACATAACAACAGTAGAAAAGGGAATTGGGAATTTCGAAAAGAAGTAGATCTAATTCGATTCATCAAATAGCAGAAATATTAAAGCAAGCGGCAAACTTATTATAGTCTTTGATTTTAGGTTGTCTTTCGCGTGCTATTAATAATAATAATAATTGGTCATTTGTATAGCGCCTCATTCCGTGCTAATGCAATCATACTCAGTTCGCTCATAAGAACGAAAAGGACAATAACACTATAAAATAGTTTTAAACAAGGTTTTTGCCGAGAGAGGCATGAAACGACACTAACATTCTAAAATAGTTTTAAACTAAATTTTTGCCGATGGGGGTGTATTAAAGATCGCTCTGCGTGCCAAGACTAGCACGCTTTACGTAGGTTGCCGATCCCTGAAATATACAATTATATTTACACTTATGCATACACATAATACAAACTCGTATAGAAACAATACCCTAAACAAAATCTAAAAATAGAATCCAATGACTGTAACTTGACAAATATTGTTTTCTATGAATTTTTGTTATGATATTAAGTGCCAAGAACACAGATCTCTGCTCAGTAATAAAAGGCAGGCCTATGTGTAAGGGTGGGACTTTTGAGAATGGCACACAGAAAATACCGGATACCTTTTAAGAAAATTTCGGACATCTTTAGAAAATACTGGACACATTCAGAAAATACCGGACATAATCAGGATATACTGGACACATTCAGAAAATACCGGACACCTTCAGAAAATACCGGACACATTCAGTCTCATCCTTCCCCTCTTCGGTATACCGCCTTATGGGAAAATTGTGTATATTTGTAATACAAGTCCGGCATTTGTTTTTAATATCTTACCGCATATTCTGCTAAAATACCGGTATAAACCAGGGCATCAGACAACCATATCAACATCTTTACCTCATGTAGACGGTTTCAAAATCTCCTCCAATCAGCATTTTTAATGTGATTGACATAATCAGCATGATAGCAGTACAACTTTGAAATTACATAGATTAATGACTCTAAGACTTCATAAAGACCTCGTAAAGCATCAAGTGCGCGCCCACACAGACACAACTCTGAGAACAATGCCAATAAACTGGAAAGTCTGGTGTGTTTGATTTAAACCTTAGAAACAAATACAGATTCTATGGGGCACTTTTGACGCTGCGTTGTGTTCCAGGTTTGCTCTCATTTGGATGAAGTGCGATTCTTAGAATGTGCACTTCTATACCAGAATTATCGCCGGCAATAGTTTTTGCTTTTGTCATATTATTACAATGCTTGGTGAAAAACAACCGTGTTTCGTTGCCATCAGTGCATTTTTAACAACGAGTTTCCGTCCTATCTCAAGGCACTAATCACACCATATGTCCCGCAAAGAACACTTCGTTCTGCCAACTCATCGCTTCTGGAAGAGCCCCGTTTCTCTCTGACGACCGTTGGCCTTAGAGCTTTCTCAGTATCCGGTCCGAAGGTGTGAAATCAACTTCCCATTCAACTGAGGCGAACAAGCTCTACAGTTACTTTCAAACAAAACTCATTATTTCAATATTTACCTTAGATAACATTTAACATGCTTTAGAAACTTACTGTCTTATTTATGGGTTGGGTCGGTTAATGCTACATTTATTTGTTTTGTCTTTTTTAATCATCAATTTAGCTCTGTCACCTGGCCTAGGGTAATATCCGTATTCTTAGTTGTATCTTAAACGCGCTCTGAACTTACATTATGTTTGTTGGCAGCGCTATACAAATATTATTATTATTATTTTTATTATTATTCCTTCAGCTAATCCAAATTTCTCATTTGTAGAATGATTGTTGATGATATGTCTTTTTTAATAAAATAAATATGCGGGGATAAATTGGCAGTGTCATGTTAATGTAAAAATTATAAGATAGTAAAATTGGTCAAAGCTAAAAAGTGCAATATTTTCTCACGACAACTTTTGAATGACAACTGTATTTGTTCTGTTGACATCTTTATAGTATAGGCATATTCGGTGTGAGTATTGGTTATTCTTTTATGGCTATGGCTTCATAATAATATGTGTGTTGCTAAACAATGTCCACAAACTTCATGAAATTACCATGGAAAACGTATAGATATCTCTCCATCCAAAGAAATTATCCGTGGTTATTCTGATTTCACTAATTGCATTTTGTGGTGGTTCTCCAACCTAAGGCTATAATAAGATGAACCGTTTGCTCTATTTTTAGAGATTATAACTTTATGATTTTTTTTTCCCGTACGCAGCCAATAAGGCCTTACGTTTGGCTATATTCGATTTTAATCGTAATTTTCCATTGAGAAAATCACAGCGAATTACTAAACCGGAAGTCTAGAGGACGTAGTGCGATCGGAAATTCCGAAACTAAGTGTTTCAAGTTATGAAATAGCAGAAAAATCAAAGCGGTCCATCTTATTATAGTCTTTGCTCCAAACTTGTGCTTTAGCAAAAACGTCGCAACCTCACTTAACTCTGGATATGCATGTTGGCTTTCAATGAAAGTATTTTGACGTTATTTCAAGTTACTTTTTTTAGATCGATAAGTCAGTAAATAGGACCAATGTAATCGGTTACACATGTACCATTGCTATTTCATTATATCCCTTTTAAAAACTCATATTATTACATCTTTCGATCTGCATAATTACAGAATAGATTCATATTTAGTGTTCTTATTCATGGACACAATGCAGTTTGTTTAATTTATGTATTTTTTTTCCCGTAGTAGAGGATTGGGGAGTTTAAAGGAGAAGGAGAGTGAAGAGAAAAAGCCGAATCAAACATTTTATTTTCTCTCTGATCAATCGCTTACTACTATACTTAGTCTTAACATTGAACAAATCTTGAAGGGAACTAATCCTCACTGACCGCCCCTTCCTCACCCATTTAGATATATTTGAAGTAGTTCGGACAAAGAAGAGTGGGTCAGTATTTGATAAACGTTGTGCTTTTTTTTTTTTGCGGTTTATAAATCCAGTGGATACAGTGGATGTAAGCCCTGGATTAAACACGTTTCTCTCCGACAAAACAGTAAACGAAAATAAAATAAATCTAGAAGATTGAATTTGAATGGCGAAGTCCCATAATGGAGGATAATAGACACGCGCGCACTGAGACCCCTGGTCCTAGCCGGCCTTTAATCCCATCACCGCGGCGGGTCGCGTGGGTAGTGACCAAAGGGATGTATGTGTGTGTGTGAGGTAGTTGACCACTCATTTGTTGACGTAATAATCCCTCACAGATCGCGTGGTATGAGAGGGGGGAGGTAAGTACCCTGACACGAGAAACTATTAGTTTGCTAGCGGTTAAGTCGCTCTTCTCCCGTCTCTCTCCGCGGTCAATCGTCTAACTACCCCCTCCCCCACCTTCCGCTATCTGCCAACATCCTGTCCTCTCCCCCACAACAATGTAACATTATAGTATAGGCGCCCTCCCCACGTCATTGCCTTACGTTTGTAAGACGCGGATTTGTGTGTGTGTGTGCAGAGAGAGGGGGCTAGAAGGGGGAGCTGAAGCTTCTTCCTGCCCATTTTCAGCATTCCTGTTATTGTCCTGTACAAAAGGAAGGTGAGCCCCAGATGAAATACGTGAGGGGCGTTCCGTGGGGGGCATTGTCCCCTCCTGTCAATGAAGCATCTGGTGAAAGCAAAAAAAGTTGTCTTAAGAACGACAGACAGACACACTCTCCAGTGTCTGTGATTAATGTTTATTACTTCCGGTTCCGTAGCTCGATTATTTTCTACTCTGCGCATCTAAAAGAAAGCCACCCAAGTTTTTCCACATAGAGCTATGTTTTTATGCTTTGAATTTGAAAACCCGATTTTGTTCAGATTGGGTCACACTTTTTAGTTTTATAATTAGTTTTTCCACATAGAGCTATGTTTTTATGCTTTGAATTTGAAAACCCGTTTTTGTTCAGATTGGGTCACACTTTTTAGTTTTATAATTAGCTTTTTCAAAAAATGTTTTCCTTGTAGTTGTAGGCCTATTCTTATTAGCCCTACTATTACTACTATCATTGCTTTTCTGATTTTTTAAAATATATTATTGACAAGATTTCTTTATAAATTAGGAATGAGAATATTATTACAATTATTATTCTATCACAATATAGAACTGTATATAGATTTTTAATTTTTTAGTTCTAAATAATAACCATTATATTATAAATGATTATGAAGGGATAATAATATAAATATAAGTTATACATAGTCTACGTAATAATTTTGAGATATAATATAGTAATTTTGAATATATTTTCTTTTAGTAATGAAAAATGTATGTAAACTTTGCCTCGTAGTAACTGGATCTCCTTTATAATTATTTTCAACTCTTGTAAAATATATAGAAATAACAATGTCAACTTAGATAAAGATCTTTTTTTTTTCATAACTTAGCTGCCAGTCCCGTATTGTCGTTTATAGATACCGTACTTCTTAATTAAATATTTATTTATTAATAGTTAAGGAACGTACTAGTGGCCTTTAATTTGAATAAATAATAGAAGTTAGAAGGAATCATTGCAGTGTCTACTGCTCATCTCTAAACCATTCCAGCCTCCCCACCCTCCTTTCAGCTTTAAAAAATAAAGCAGACCTTAACCGAAACTGACCTATCTCTCTACCAATCTGACTGGCTTGCTTCGCCATCTGCTGCATGTGTGACATAAGCTTTTCAATGACCACCGTCCAAGCGAAGAAAAGGGAAGAAAGAAAGAACATGGGGTGGTGGTGGTACAGAGAGAGAGGGTATGTGGGGGAGGGGTGTGTGTAGGCTGGCAGGTGCATGTCGCTAAATGCTAACCCTACGTCAGGTTAGACTAAAGTTGTGTAGCCTGAGGTGGACGGTTGGGTCGACGACGGGGAAGAGGCGCCAGTCGGGGTGGGGAGAGGGTGGAGTGCAACGCTCGAGTGGAAAGAGTCGCGTGTCCAGCTTATTGAGCGGCAGGTGTAAAGAGGGGGTGGACGGTCAGTTAAAACACTGCCCCCCCCCCCCCCTGCTGAGGTAGATTGGTGGGGCTGACATTTAAACCTAGGGCTCTCTAACATAGCCAACAGTGGAGGCAGATTATTCTCAACCTGTTGTTTAAAGCAAAACAAACTATGTGTCTGTGTGTGTTAGTGTGTATGTCTGTGAGCAGGAGATGAAATTAAAGAAGGTCAACTTTGAAAGGTTGTTTTTGTTACAGCTATTGAAACATTTGATGTTTTTTATAACATTTGGTACAGTAAAAAAAATAATTGTCCAACTTCAATACACATGGCATACATACACATTTTGATGCACTTTTAAACAGATATACCATGGTCTCAATGTTGCAGTCACAAAATGATTCTTCCAACTGATTGTACAAATGTTTCACTCAACAACAAACCACAATATAGATTGTAACACACAAACCACAATATAGATTGTAACACACAAACCACAATATAGATTGTAACACACAAACCACAATATAGATTGTAACACACAAACCACAATATAGATTGTAACACACAAACCACAATATAGATTGTAACACACAAACCACAATATAGATTGTAACACACAAACCACAATATAGATTGTAACACACAAACCACAATATAGATTGTAACACACAAACCACAATATAGATTGTAACACACAAACCACAATATAGATTGTAACACACAAACCACAATATAGATTGTAACACACAAACCACAATATAGATTGTAACACACAAACCACAATATAGATTGTAACACACAAACCACAATATAGATTGTAACACACAAACCACAATATAGATTGTAACACACAAACCACAATATAGATTGTAACACACAAACCACAATATAGATTGTAACACACAAACCACAATATAGATTGTAACACACAAACCAAAAAAGTAAAACACTAGAACTAGTTCAGATACTTTATTTTGGTTGCTCTATCTTCAGCTACATAGTTAGGTGCATACATCCCAAGGCAAGCTCCCCACCACAGCAACTAGCAGCACACATCTGCACAACTAACATGGCAATACAATACTAACACACAATGACACAAAGACAGTACACACTCACTCATTTGTCCAACCAAGTTTAAAAATCAAGGCAGGGAAAGGTTACAAGCATAATGGGGGGACAAGAAGGGGCGAGGAGGGATTATCCTTAATTTTATACATATAATCACCTCACCCCCCCCCCCCCCTTTTTTCCTATATTGAAGCACATTTTTTAAAATACATTTCCCCGAATCCTATTTCCAAAAGATCAGATCTACAAGCTAAAATTGTCCACTTTCTGAAGATATTTAAACTTTTGAAAACAATGACATCCACTGGTATTTTAACATAGTTTGTCATGAAATAAAGAGGAGAGAAAAACTCCAGTTAATGAATGGGTCACAGACCCATTGTCCACTATGCTACAGACCCATTGTCCACTATGCCACAGACCCATTGTCCACTATGCCACAGACCCATTCTCCACTATGCCACAGACCCATTGTCCACTATGCCACAGACCCATTGTCCACTATGCCACAGATCCATTGTCCACTATGCCACAGACCCATTCAGTCAATGTTAAGCTTAGTGTAGCTTATGTTTTATCACAAACAGCATACAGAATGGCACAGCAACTTCTGGTGCCACACAGCCTGCTGTAACAAGAAGGGGCTTTCTACACTGCATACAGGACATTGCAGACTACACATACTTAAGAAAGTTTCTACACACACACAGACACAGAGATTGCAGTGAGCTGCTGCAGTGCCCCTGGCGACACCATACTTATGATTTGGTCAAAGGTCAAATTACATGCACCTCCTTGATCAAGAGAAAGAGAAATTAGAAAAAAAAAGGTGCATCCCAAAACATCAACCTCTGGACACCAACAATCTCCACATTTATCAAGTTTTTTTGTTTTCTGAGGGGGTAACCAATATGTTAAGTTGATAACTAAGTCATCCACACACATTCAAAAATATATATATATATATATAAATATTTATAGTTTTAAATAAATCAATTGATCAGTTGAGTCACTAAGTCTTGAGTAAATCTCTAAAATCACAAACACACAGACTGCTTATTACAAGTCGAGTAAAATTGTCCTGGGATCCTCTACAGCAGACTTGATCTTCTTTAAAAATGTCACAGCCTCCCTTCCATCAATGAGTTTATGATCGTAGGTCAAGGCCACGTACATCATAGGTCGGATCTCCACCTATCAACAAGACAGAAAAAAATAAACTGACCATCATAGCACAGTGTCACTGTGACCTACAGCCTAGTTTAAAAAAAAAAAAAACTTCTATAACAAACAAATCAACATGAAAGGGTTTGGTGTGTAAGAAATGCAAGAGGCTGTGGGAAGCTGGAGTCCACAGGATTTCTGTCTTACAACCTTTGACCTTCTGACAGTAACTCAGGGGGAAGGGGGAGGGAGGGAGGGCAGAGAAAAGGTGAGGCACAAACAATACAGAACTATATAATAATATAAATAATAATGGTTCCTCTATACAAAATTTGAAACACACAAAACTGGTTGATAAGATTAGATCACTGGTAAAGGCTTTACATACAGAATGCAATCACTTAATACAAATGGGAGTTGTTTTTTCAAATGTGACAGAATGTCTTTAATAGATCTTAATATGTAAGAGGTCTTTTGGTTATATGTTTTGTGCGTGTGTGTGCCTTTTGGGACATACTTTTTTATGTAGGACCAAGGCTAGGTTGATAAGTCAGACAATAATGAACCAGTTTTAAAAGTAATGTGCAGAGCATGCAGTGATACAACAGCAGAGACTAGGAGCAAGACTTTGGAGCTTTAAGGTTTGGATACAGAAATGCACAATTTATCATTCAGTTCATTCTGCTTGCTCACCAGATCAACTTGTTTTAGAGACGAGGAAAAAATAAGCCATTTCCAACACCAAAAGTCTAAACTGACCAGACTGGCCAGATGATATCTTACCTTCCCATTGATGGCCACTGGTCTGTCAAAGATTCCATGCATGCCTAGGATGGCCGACTGTGGAGGGTTGATGATTGGGGTTCCAAACATTGAGCCAAACACACCACCGTTGCTGATGGTGAAAGTTCCACCATCCATGTCTTCAATGGCCAGAGTTCCAGCACGGGCCTGTCAAGTAAAACACATTGCAAGGTTTTAATTTCATGGGACATATTTACAATTTAAATAATATATATATATATATATATATATATAGATTGGACACATTGGCAGCACACTTGACTGCTATACCCAGAGTCCTGGGTTCGAATCCTGGAGAAGACTAGAATTTCTTTCTGGGTCAAGAGGTTGTCCCTGAGTCTTCCCAGCTCTGAAGGATACCCGACATTAGTTGGGATATGTGGAGGCGGCTGTGCATTGTGATGGGACACACAATCCCCTCTTAAGCAGTGGCCACAGAAACTTGTGAATGCTGCGTCATAGGCCCTATAGATCAAATCATCAAATGGTCTAATGGGATACCAGTACTTTACTTTCATTTGTTATTATATATAAACAGAGGTTAATTCGCCAGGAAAAGAACAGGCTAGGAATGGTGGACAGGACTTACCCTTTCTCCTAGATCAGCAATGACCTTCTCAATATCTGCATAGTTCATTTGTTCAACATTTCTGATGACAGGAACCACAAGACCCTGGAGAAACAAACAGTACAACATCAACATCTGGGCAATGAGGTAAAAATATAATACGTCTAGGCTGGTAGTGCAGGTCTGCACGACATACCTTAGGGGTAGCCACGGCCACGCTGATATCAATGAAGTCCCTGTACACAATGTCAAGGTCATCGATGACGGCATTCACCACAGGCTGGTCGACCAGAGCAAAAGCTGCGGCCTTGACGAACGCAGACATGAACCCCAGCTTGAGGTTGTACTTCTTCTGGAAGGAATCCTTGTACTTGTTCCTCATCTCCATCACATTGCTGATACAGGAAGGAAAACACAAGGTACATTATTATTTCAGACTCTGAAGATCAAGTTGCTGAATGAAGTTGGTTATTTACAATTGTCATTTAGCATTTTCTCATGAAGTAAACACGAGAACAACTAACTTTACTCTACTTTGTTTTTCTACACAAGCATGACTACAGATGGTCCATACTTGAAGTTTTAAAAGCATAAATGTAGTTTTGACTCATGAGTTTAAAAAGTAGAACCCATAAAAAAGCCTGACATAGAAGATCTGTCTGTGACATTTTGCATACAAGCATCTTACCTCATGTCTATTTCATTGAAAGTTGTCAACATGGCACAAGAGTTCTGGGCTTCCTTTAGGCGCTGGGCTATTCTCTGCCTCATTCTGTTCATCTTCACCTGCAACAACAACCACAACAACAACAGCAGCAATCAAGTCTGACCTCTCCAAAATGTCACAACAACAACATCAAGTACAAACTGATGAGACAGAAACTAACCCTGGTCTCCGAGCGGCTGCCGCTAAGGGACGTTGGGGCACCAGACTGGCCAGAGGAAGCAGCAGCGGCTTTAGGCTTGACCGCAGACACTGGCACGGTGGTCATGGGCTTGCCTGGCGCGGGAGGAGGTGGAGGGGCCTGGTCAGGTATGGGCCCGGCAGATGAGGTCATCTGCTGCTGCTTTGGGGCCTCTACTGCAGGCGGAGGTGCTGCAGCTTCCTTCTTTGGGGCAGCAGCTCCTGCTCCAGCTGTTGGTCGAAACAGAATACATGTAGAAGAAACAAATGATACAAATACAAGTATAATATTTCATATCAACAACAGGCGGTGGTCTTCTCTTTTCCCCACTTATCAATAGATGTTGCCTAATAAGAGTTGTAGGTATAAAGTTAAATTATACTGACCTCCAACCCTAAGTTTAAAAAGAGGTGTTCCAGGATTCACCTTTTCACCATCGGGGGCCAGTAGCGCCTCAATAACCCCAGCAGCAGGTGAGTGCACAGGCATGGTGGTCTGTGGGAGTACAATATTTAGTGATTTAAAAAAATCAGATAAGAAACGCTAAGGACTTTATTCAATAGCACATTAATAGGACAATCTGATGATTAGTGATGACAACGATAGGACAACCTGGACAATAGTAAGACAACCTTATGACAACAGTAGGACAACCTGAACAACAATAACAGGAATGACATAATAATATATGATACACAAGTCAGCACATCCAAAGGTATACCATAAGGAAATCAAACATTTAAAACCACCAGAAAAAGAAGGAACTCTATCTTACCTTGTCAGTTTCTATCTCACCAACCAGCTCATCCGCTGCCACAGTGTCACCAACAGCTGAGAGATAAGGTGAGAAAAAGAAAGTATACTAGTAGTATATACTAGTTACCAAGGTTTCACAGCAGACAAAAAACTAACATTGTAACTACAGCATAAAGATAAGACAGGGTTCTCACATTTTTTCTGAAAAAAATTCCAGGCTGTTTCCAGACTATTTCAAGGCTATAAGAGTCAAATACCAGGCTGCTGGAACACGTTTTTTGGAAAATGGTCACACGCCTCCTCTCCCTAAGTGACCTAAATATTGCGTGAATGAGGTATTAATCTAAGGCTCGGTCAGTGGGCGTTTATGGCGTATAAAAATGGGATTGAAATTTTTTGTCTGATCTTGATTTTTATAAAAAATTTAGCTATAAATATAGATTTAGATAAATTTCCAGGCTGACAGGCTATTTTTCCAGGCTAAAATGCCCATATTCAAGGTTGTCCAGGCCTTGATTTGTTTATTTGAAACTCCAGACTTTTCCAGACTGTGTGAGAACCCTGATAAGATAGTTGTGGGGACGGGGGGGGGGGGAATAAAACACACACACTATTGACTCACCTTTGCCCCATTTGATATCACCCTCAGTCAGGGACTCGGCAAAGGCAGGGGCAACAATGACACGTATATCATCAGTAACTAAAAAATCAAAGGAAAACAACAGCAGCAGTTATCTACAGTAGTCTTTAGACAAACTTTTAAATTAGGTCTTTTCACCCCCCGTCCCTCTCATAAAAACAAACTGATCAAAACTATACATTGACTAATCAAGCCCAAGTAACAAAACATTAAACTTATCAAACATACACGAACAACCCGAAGAGTTGTAAATGGCCTAAAAACAATCCATTGATCAGATCACTATACACAGAGAAAGATATGTACCCAATATAAATAAAGTCCAATCCACCAGTCACTAAAGTAGAACTACCACGATCAAAGTCTTATGTTATTTCAAAAGACCAAAAGAAATTTAACAAAACAAAGACACCCACTGTCCAGTTCAACATCAAGTCTCGGGTGGGCGGGGTGGGAAAGGGTAATGCATTTGTACCCGAATATGATTTTCATGAGGGTAAGCGTTACAACAGCTGCAAATGAATTCTGTGGACTGCTGTGGCTGGTCATTGTTCAAAGTAATTCTGTGGACTGCTGTTGTTCAAAGTACAAGCCGTGATCTGTGGTTAGAATGTACCCGATATGTGTGAGTGTCTGCCCCTCACCACAGCTTGTCCACTACAACAGTCTTTTCAAAAGTGAAAATCTTCAAAGCTTATTGATTTCATGCTAAACAATATTCATCATTTAAGCGCACATCATATTAATAAAAAGGAAAAAAAATATGGTTTAAGTATATAGTTTCTAGTTATTTGTTTAACAAGTCATACGTACATAAACTTCTGCTTCCATGAAAACTGCGAATGTTTACTGCTGTATGACATGGCTGGCTGCACCTCGAAACATTTTATTGACAACATATGAAAATGCAGATATTTTATTATTAAACAAAACGACAAAGAACAAATACACAAACCGTAACAAATCTACAGTTACCATTTTGACTAGTCCATATATCTGTTCGCACATTTCATAACATTTCACACACTGTACACAATATTCACCACAAATGGATTGCATTTTTGTTTCTGCTTTTCCACTAGAATTAAATCTAGCTCTACATTCAATAAAAACGTCACCCAAGAGCGATGTTACTTTTTACATGGCGCCAGGGCTCTGCCGGGGGATCATTGACTTGAAGACAGAGCCCTGGTGGGAGTCTGGACTATGTCACCCTCCCATCCAGTGCTCAGTGGTGATGCCAGTATGTTTTTTTTATTTGTTTTAGCAGCACGGAATGGGGGGAGAACCAAGAACTCAAGGCGCCATTTTCTAAGATGATGAAACACCTTTTAGAGACTTGTACAGTTTTACTGAGTCTTACTGTCCAAATATTTATTGGCGATCAAATAAAATATATTCACATGATAAACAAAATATATATCACGGTTGCAGTCTGATAAGTTGCATAAACTTTAACAGACAATGTGGATTAGAGAACTAACTCTCAATACTGGGTACCATGGGCAGGTAAAGACACATCAACCTAAAAGTGACACTTTTACACAAGAAGCCTACACAAGGACTCAATGAAAGGACTACGGTCATTGGAGGACACAAGCAGAACTGGTAACTTACCCATAAAGTAAAGACGAACTCCTCACGTTTCTTGTACATATTGTTCTATCTGTGGAGAAATTCATTGTTAAAAAAGAAATTTTGAAAAGTCATCTATTGTACAGTCTCATATATGTCTAGACACACACCAACAATGACTATACAAAGATTTTTTTTTTCTACAACCTGGATGCAAACTTATCAGGGACACGACAATGGCGTCTTTTTTAGGTAGGGAATACACAAATCAAGTTGCAAGATAGCCATTTCGCCAGAAGAACTTAGAAATTTCAGTGCAGTTAACACCAACCAACGCACGAAACCTCAGAAGCATTTTCGCAATCATTAGAAAAAGGAAAAAAAAATCTTTTAAAATGCGACGACGAACTTGCACTTTAAACAATTTAAAAATAAATCTGCAAATCCCCGCTTTAAGCGATTCAACGACAGGTCTGTCAATGTGTTTGAAGTTGTACACAATGTACAAACGTAATAATTATTTTACACATTCATTAAAAAAAAAAAACAACAACGATGGAAGCTCTTTCATTGTGGGATTTCGCAGCTATAAAAGATGAAAGACAGAGCTAAAGATTTGTTCCATTTCTCAGTTAAAAGAGAGAAACAAGAAAACAAACAGAAAGGAATAAGTTGCATCATGATAAGTGTGAAGATTAAACTGGATCAACTAGATGTCAAACCGTAATGGAAGCCATCCATCTTGGCTCAGTGGAAGCTTCAACAAGGTGCTTTTCTTACTCCTGCCTATCACAGGCGAGAAGGCCGATACGCGACGCTATACAGTCAGTTACAGCTAGTGAGGAGGCCGGTTACCGTCGTTAAACGGACATCTGAGACGACCGGTCAGTGCGCGAACAAGGCAGTCCGGCAATAAAAATTTTACAGACAGAGATGCTGCGCAGCTGTCAATCTGAATGAAAGCCTCCGGTTCGAATTCAGTGAAAAAAGACTATTATAGATTTTTTTACCTGGGTCTGAGAAAAGGGATGCGGGGTCCATTTATTTACTCAGCTCTAATGGATATCTAACGTAGTGGAACTAAAGACACTGTAATGGCCACACTATCCCCCTTGCCCATGGACACTAGAGAACTCTTATTTACTTGTCTGAAAAAGATAATAGAAATGGACAATTCTTTAAATGCAAATAGCAATGAATGCGCACGCCCAGGGCACGGGTTGCCAACCTACAACGACAATATCAAGTCTATATACAAAAGACAACTTACAGGAGATAATATTTGATCGGCCATCAAAGCCATGTTTTAGTCCAGTACTGTGCCTAATGCGGCTAAAGATATCCATTCCCGCTGACAGAGCGACTCATTATGTCAGGTTTAAAACAAGTCAAACATAATTAAGGCACAGCATCTCTCAAGTGTCAAAAAGCATGGACAAAGTTGAGCCATTAACTATGCCGATACATTAGTGTAGAGAGAGAGAGAGAAACACACTAACAGCAACGGCGGATAGAAAGAAAGAAGACACCCCACCACCACCACAACGAATACAATAAAAAAAAAAGGTTTCAAAACGATGGTGAATTTAATTTAAACGTAAAGTTGAACCAAAAAAGGGTTGAACGTAAGGAACCGTAGGGTTTGGTTTCTGAGAGCTGAGACAACACACCACTTCTATTCAACCTGACAAATAGACGGTGGGGCGGTGGGGGTCGGGGGTAAGGGAGTTTTCAAGTGGAACTTAAACACTTTTCTATTAGTCCGCATCGACGACAAGGAAGAAGGACGGAGCGTAATTTGTTCCAGGAGACGCTTGACGGCAAAAAAACTACAAAGATCATTACCGCAAATGTCAGCTCCCCCCCCCCCCCGGACAACATACGCCCCCCCCCCCCTCACAGGTTTGAAATTCTGTTATTGACGATTCTATTTCAACGCATCCCGTTAGTAGTTTTTTTTTTTACTGTTATTAAACAGCGGTTTCAATCGCCGGCTAAAACAATACAGGCTCTGAGATTGTTTGAAAACAACACAAAAAAGTTTTAAAAGCATCTGTGTGATGGGTGGGGGATGAAGGGGGGGTGTAAATCAGTTAATTGCTTCTTGCGTCAGGCGGGGATAGAGCTAAGAGTTGCGCAGGTTTTAATCTGTCATCCCGCACCCCCCGATGTAAATAATGCAAACACGTACAAGGTGAGTGAAGTGGAGAGTGGGTGGTGGGTATGAGGAGCGAGGAGGGACAGAGAAAGAAAACAACAATTAAAGAACAAAGACCTGAGTGAGCATTATTCGCGGCAGCCAGCAGGTAAATACATTTCTTCATTACGGTAATGGCTATACAACACAGGGGCGGCATCCATTTGCTTGATTACAATGTATGTTGGTAAACAAGAGAAAAAAAAGCCGCACACATTCAAGAAAATTACAGCGCACATGCAAAGGAAATCATCACTGGAAGAGAAAAAAAAAAACCACATCTACAAACACTTATCTAGGTTTCCAGATTAAACACCATGGACTAAACTACCCCTCTCTCTCCGCACACACACACCACACCGAATAAAAACAAAAACAAAAAACAAAAACAGAAATCGTGAGCAAATAGCGAAAAGTTTTTTCGTGTTCCTGATCCACGTCACAGAGTCCATTAAGCCAGTTTCTTTATCATGTCTGGTGGTGTCTCTCCCAGGGGACTCGTTTATTAGACAGTAAGCAATATACGCCTGCAAATTGTTCCATTGATGAGGGAGACACACCAAATGGGAAGGAAAAGGTGCGGATGGGGGGGATGGGAGGGTTGGGCGAGGTTTAAGAGGGGGGAGAGGGACATATTTATCCACCTTTCCCTGTCCCATACCTGTGTGTGTGTGTGTGTGTAGTCTAATATATCCTCTTTGCCATTTCTACCTGACATTCGGGGCAACAAAGCGGCACAAAAACCGGGAATGCAATATTTAACGCAGCCGAGTATGAGCTTGAAAGGTGTGAGTGTGTGAATGTAAGGAAGGCATGGACCCAGAGATGGAAGCAGACGTATGAAATCAGATGCTTGGAATGACAAATGGGGGGCGATGCAATCGCAATCAGGCATCTTGAACACAACTACAAAATTCCAATAGCATACACCCCACTCAGCTAGCCACCCTTGTCCGGTGACACTACCAATAAATGTGTCTATATAGAACATATCACCTTACTAGAGTTAAATCGCTTTCGTTTTCCCAAGAAAGATATAAAAAAACGCCTATTGATTTCTTCGGGTAGTGATATGTTGTGTAAAATAAAAAGATGTCATAGAAAGGAATGAATGGGTGCAATCAAAAGGAGGCGAGCGCGAGATTCATTCAAGTGACAAGTGGATAGTGCGCCGTAGTTAATTGTCTTTCTTTGTGCCGTCAAATCTAGCCGTGGCCAAATGAACGGAACGATATGCCACATAGCAGCCACGCGAAATCATCAGAAGAAGCAGACTTCCGAAGAAACCCAACCCACTGGACTCAGTAGACAAGTCTGCGCAAGAAAAAAACATTGCAGTTTTATTTCCGCCAGTTGTAACAACTGGCGTCAATCAGAATTTCACTGCATAGTCCTAGATCTAGACGAACTGTAGATGTAGCCTACGTATGTGAACAAGTGAGTAATGGTGTAACAAGAAGAGAATAGCTCTTACCTTGACCTGGGCATGTTGAAAGACAGGCGACAACCTGAAACGACATTTTAAAAATATGTTTACTATAAACAGTTCCAGAAAGAGACAAACACACACACACAAGTTATTTACACTGCACAATGTGAGCAATCAAAATAATTCTAGAGAAAAAACAAAACACTTTTGCAACGGCCAAAACACTGAAATAGATCAATACGTTTGTCGGTACATGAGACTAGTTCAAAGGTGTCGAAGCCAAAATGAAAACGCCTGCATGCGTCTACCCCGTTTCTTGAGGGCGACCCTATACTAACTACCCAGATTTAATGCGTGCCTTGCACAAGACGAGAAAAGTGAACGCCGATGAGCATTGTGCTGGCTACACTATGCCGCGCACACTGCTTCGCTGACACTATGCACCAACATCATGGTTTGAAAGGAATCCTGGGATAATTCTACTTGTCTGCCAAGGTCTAATCTATGTTTATATATAGATCAGATGTTTTCATAAGGGAAGTCTGAATAAGTTTTTATTTTTAGCAAAACCATGCAAACAAAACAAAAACATTATATATATATATAAATAATATATATATATATGCCAACTATTTAAATACAAATGTTGTATTCAAAACATTAACCACTTTTCATCCAGATGCAACTTACGTAAGCAATATTGAAGTCAATACCCCCTCTTCCCCCAGCACAGAGAAGAATAATTCATTATAAAGTAGGGAATACATGGTTCTTACATTTTATGTCTATTTTTTTTTTTAAAAGCACGCCGTAGACATACAAACTGTCAATGCTATGTATCGATATGGCTCGGCGATACTATCTGAGTATCTCATACAGAGGGTGACAAGAAAGAACATAGCACGCCCTATGCATGAACACGCACGCGCACCCATGGACACAGAATATTTATTTAAAAAAAATATATCAGAGATAGAGAGTGAGAGACGGATACAGAGAGACGGACAGAGAGAGAGAGAGAGAGAGAAAGAGAGTCATGATTTAATTTAGGAAGATGAGAGTTGCAAGGACAAAACATCAATCTCAGTCCGGAATTGGCCACAGGCAAGGCGGTGAGCGTGACAGGTAGGCCTCATCAATAAGATCGGCTCCTTCTTGTTTAATTTGCCCGTAATGGAAAGCCAGGAATATCTATTTGTGTCTGCAAGTCTCTGTCATTGATCGTTTCTTCTGGACTTCTGCAAACTTCACCGATACATCCTCCACGGCCCCACCCCCTTGCAACCTCCCACCGACCCCCCTTCCCCCCATATACAGCAGCATGCGGCGCGCGCAACAACCAACCTCTTTCAGTTGTCTTTTTCTCTGCTATATTCTTCTACTGTGTGTGTATGTATCGGCGGGGGTGGGTGTGCGCGCGCTGCTTCTACTCTTTCAATCAACGCTCCGGGCAACAAAGCGGAGCAACTCCGTGGGGGCCTGTAGCAACGAACAAGACACTTAGGTGATCCATCATAGGATTAGCTCCCCCCCCCACCCCCAGACCCGGCCCCCGTTGCCCGAGTCTGCAGCGCACCCCCTACCCCCCCCCCCCCCCACCTCTGCAAGACACCTGCTTTATTCTTATTGATCTAAGCTTCATCACAAGCCGCTGGCACTCGGCCTGGTAATTAAGTAAAGACAATGGGAGGTCACCTAGACAGTGATGAGACAACTGAGACCCAGGGAGGGAGGGGGGGGGGCAAGTGATACGATCTTACTTGCAGGGCCATTCAAACAATGCTGATCAATGGAAGGAGGTAGTGGGGCCCCGGGGATGGGGGAGGATGGGGCGGCTCAATTTTCGTATAGTGTTTTAAAAGAATGCATTGCGTGAAAAACAATGACAAGGTAGGAGGAAAAAAATTCACTGCACAGCTTTAGAGTCTTCACAAGAATGATTGCAATATTCATGCTATTTAAAGTGTTGCTTCCACGCCGTATCTCATCTCTATTGTGGCGGAAGTGGCGGGGAGTCGGGACACCATTTGGAAAGCTATAAAAATAGATGCTCATTTCTTGGTAGAATGATCATTAGAATAGAAATGATAAAATAAAAACAATAAAAAAGAATCATTTGTGTGCATATTCTAACAGGACGTGCTGTGATGTAGAATATAGAAATCAATGGAATAGAAGAGCGAGAAATTGATTGCCAAGAAATCCGAGCATAAATAAATAATAATTAAAGCATAGCACACATACAAACACACACACACGCACGAACAAATCAAACGGTGACTTTTTATTCGGCGAAATAGCATTTAATTTTTTTTTTCATCAAAAGATCAATTGAGGTGAACATCCAAAGCATAGATTAGGAGAACCGGAGGGATTGTTCGCCTACCCTCGCTACACAGCTCAAGCACCAGTTGGCTAGCGGCACCATTGGCCTGAAAGGAGATGGGTGAAGGGGAGAGGGGAGAGAGAGAAAGAAGTGGGGACACACTCGCCGGTCACACCTCGGATTCGTCCGTTCATACGATCCAAGTCCCGAGAGAGAAAGTCACTCTTTTTACAATGCAGCAAAATCTATCGCCAGGACTATTATATTCTATGGAAGTCGAGAGAAAAAAAAACACAAAACAAAATGAAAAAGACCATGGCGGGGTCTGGAGAGAAGAGCATACACCGTCTTTAAGCTCATCAATTATTCAAAGAGGCAGTAGAGAAAGCCAAGCTTGGTCTAATGCTGAGATTTTTATCAGGACCAACAAAAAAAAAAACACTATATCATTTTTAAAAAGAAAAAGGTTCGGATGTGGGAAGATTTTCTTGCCATCAATGTTTAATGCATTCTCCAAAAAAATACACAGCACTTGACAATATCTTCCATTTCGGCTATGCGAAGCCCAGGGCAACACTTTTCTAGATAACACGAACACAAAAATATCTGAAAAAGAAAACGGCATTAAGAGAGAAATGGAAAGAAAATTCACTCCGACGAAAAGCTTTTCATGAATAAGTCAACAATCAAATTCTTTTCAACAGAATCATTCCAAACGCTAAAAATCTATGGAGTTTTTATTTGTTTTGTCGCTATCATAAGAAGCAACAGATGAACCGCCGAGTTTATAATTGAGTGATGTACACGCTGAAATGTGAAAAGATCAATGACAAATTGACAACACAACAGCGTTACACTTTTTGTTTTTTGTAACAATTTCAGCTAAAAAATTATATATGCAATGTTACATAGGGCATAATATGCAATGCCAAGTAGGAATTCGGAATTTGTGCAACTTGTACAACTATCTTCAAGCGCTGCGCTTAAAGAAACTAGTCTTTCTGGAACTTCACTTTCGACACTCCCTTTTTCTGTCTATACCGATCAGGTTTCAATTGCCTATAATATAATTATACCGTACACAAATATGATGTTTGACAGTACAAACACAGGGTATCAGACTTAGTTCTGGTCTGCTCCGACAGAAAAAAGGAAGGGGGGGGGGGGGAAGAAGTAACCATCAGATGTCGAGTCAGTTTTCAAAGAAATAAATCCTACCACAACCAACATTTGTAGGCCTACGTGAAAGTGACCTGGGGAAGGGAAGGAGGCGGACACATTCTTTAGATATTGAATGTGATTTGCGGAGATGAAAATCACCTCACCACCACAGGCAGCAGTTCGTGCGTGCTTAGATGTCTGACCTTTTACCTCCATTCACTTGTGAACCTTGCACCTGTCACCAAAACACTTCATTTTGTTTCTATTCTCCCAGCCTTACGTGCATGCAAGGTCTAGACCGAGAACAATTTAGAGAGAACAAATAAATCGCTCAAGTAGAACAACTCTTATATTCAAATGAGAAACATCGATAATTATCTGCCCCATACTTTTCTGTCGTTTGAGTGTACGGTCAGCAGTATGTGACCAGAGAAGCTTGGTAATTAACATGAAACACAAACATGGGTACTCGTTCTGTTGTGATGTTTCTTATAATTAAAACAATAACCTTTGAAGATGAATCCATCCTAATCTCAGCGTGTAACAATAATTTGTCCAGGGCGCATTTCAGATTAGTTCACTACGGGGAAGCACAAAAACGTAGCTCTTTCAATTAATTAAACTTGAAAAAGTTTATGCTTAGCTGGTCAAGCGCGCGTTTGTCTAGAGATAGAGCGCTGGACAGACATTCCAAAAGCCTATGGATCAAATCCTTGTTAAAGCAACAGGGTTTTTGTCAGAGCGACATTCTCCGCGTACTCAGCAGCTTTGAGATGTACCTGACAAGACCGGGGTGTATGGGTAAAGTTAAGAAGGCTATGTGTTGTGTAGGTTTCACAATTCTTGTATTTCGCAGTCAAAGAAGCTGTGCTTTATGGGGTAAACTTGGTGTGAAGTTATACTGCGAAACATCGATCCATTTGACTAGATCTAGTCTGAAAAGGTAGTTATAAAAAAATATGGAGGCTATAAATATATATTCAAAAAAGGCCTCTCATGACGTGTAGAAACTCACAAGTCTTACAGCATGAAAAAGATAGTAAACACACTACATGGAAATGTAGGTAACTCTTTAAAAAACGCACTACAGTGGAAATAAAAACGCACTACAGTGGAAATAAAAACGCACTACAGTGGAAATAAAAACGCACTACAGTGGAAATAAAAACGCACTACAGTGGAAATAAAAACGCACTACAGTGGAAATAAAAACGCACTACAGTGGAAATAAAAACGCACTACAGTGGAAATAAAAACGCACTACAGTGGAAATAAAAACGCACTACAGTGGAAATAAAAACGCACTACAGTGGAAATAAAAACGCACTACAGTGGAAATAAAAACGCACTACAGTGGAAATAAAAACGCACTACAGTGGAAATAAAAACGCACTACAGTGGAAATAAAAACGCACTACAGTGGAAATAAAAACGCACTACAGTGGAAATAAAAACGCACTACAGTGGAAATAAAAACGCACTACAGTGGAAATAAAAACGCACTACAGTGGAAATAAAAACGCACTACAGTGGAAATAAAAACGCACTACAGTGGAAATAAAAACGCACTACAGTGGAAATAAAAACGCACTACAGTGGAAATAAAAACGCACTACAGTGGAAATAAAAACGCACTACAGTGGAAATAAAAACGCACTACAGTGGAAATAAAAACGCACTACAGTGGAAATAAAAACGCACTACAGTGGAAATAAAAACGCACTACAGTGGAAATAAAAACGCACTACAGTGGAAATAAAAACGCACTACAGTGGAAATAAAAACGCACTACAGTGGAAATAAAAACGCACTACAGTGGAAATAAAAACGCACTACAGTGGAAATAAAAACGCACTACAGTGGAAATAAAAACGCACTACAGTGGAAATAAAAACGCACTACAGTGGAAATAAAAACGCACTACAGTGGAAATAAAAACGCACTACAGTGGAAATAAAAACGCACTACAGTGGAAATAAAAACGCACTACAGTGGAAATAAAAACGCACTACAGTGGAAATAAAAACGCACTACAGTGGAAATAAAAACGCACTACAGTGGAAATAAAAACGCACTACAGTGGAAATAAAAACGCACTACAGTGGAAATAAAAACGCACTACAGTGGAAATAAAAACGCACTACAGTGGAAATAAAAACGCACTACAGTGGAAATAGTAACAATGCACATTATGAAGTACACATTTCATCATTGTGACCAAACAAAATCTGAACTGGGAAGACTCACAACCCCTTCCAAACCGACCAAAGAATGAGAAAATACAGTTAAGAAGTGAATAATGTAAACATCTGCAACTTTACATCAAACCAGCATTTACTCATTCTAATACCGATACAATGCTAACCTTAATGTAGTCTGACATTGAGGCATCATACAACATCTTATCTAATACTGGAACTTAGGAGCATGGTAGCAGAAGAGCTGATCAGCAGAAAGCATTATTTCTAATAGGAAAATATGAACTAATATACCACACATAAAGTAAAAATATTGTTTAATGATAAGCGAGTAGTGTAACCTCTGAAAGCTAACTCCTGGACCAAGAGTAATAAGTAAATTACACAAAACAAAATTATATGATAATATATCTTCATATAAAGAATCCAATTCTAATATAAAAGAAAATTCTGACAAATAAATGTCATCCCCTTCGATAAACCTACTTTATCTGGTCGACCTGCTATGTAGCTGGTGTTCAAACAGCTTTTCTAAATATTGTTTGTCTATTGTGCACATTAAAAATATTTACAATTGTTGGGTGTAATAGTTTTGAAAATATAATGCAATATGATTACAAGATGACTAATCATTTTATTAAAAGTACTTGTACTTTAATAATAATAATAATAATAATGAAGCTTATATAGCGCATATCCCGCAATCAGTTCTATGCGCTTAACAATTACATTTACAATTACAATTAACGATGATAACAATAACAGACAAATGTTTAAAAATGTAAGTGGGCTAGGAGTCAATAATAAACAGGTGAGTCACAAATAATTTAAATAATAGAACTAGTTTACATTCAATTAAACACAAAAGTAACAAAAATGTTTGCATGGCAAGATATGATGAGCCAGAAAATAATCATATAACATACATATGATATGTCATCATATTTTCATGTCATTGTCACACTGCTAACAGGAATACCTGTTTTCTGTTACAATCATTTTGTTTTTTCTTCATTCAATTACACAAAAGATGTAAATATAGATATAATTTACAGATTATCCTTTCAGGGTACTTACTTTAAAATCATTTCAAAATTTCTAAACTTTTCCCCAAGTATTACACAAACTTATACATATTGGTATGTATAAAATGTCTTAGGTTAACAATCTGTGTATATAGCTAGTCCAAATTAACATTTAATTTGTATAGGTTTTTTGGTAGACTACTAACAAATAACATAATCTCATACAATGACTTGGGAGAAAAAAAAACATAAAGCGGTACATATTTTTATTCACACTTTATTTCAAGGCTTTATCCACTATAGTAAATTTTACACCAAACATTTGCTAAACCTTGGCCATATTTCAAAATATTAAAAAGCAATTCAGGGTTACCAAATTTTACTAATCTACACGAACCTTGTAACTGCTTGGATTGGGTTCTTGTTCTTACTATAAAAATGTGATCTAATTCCCAACCTTTTAAAAAACTTTATAAACAAATTTGCACCATCCTGTGTGGAAGCTCTTAATGTTAACTGGCAATGTATAAAAGTAGCTAGAAAAATGATATTTTTTTAGTTTTATTAACAATTTTTGAACTTCAGTTTCTTTAATCTAACAATCAACATTTAGTTTCATCATTTCCATTAGAAAAACTTCAATATCCTGGATTTCAATTTCAATTCCAATTAAGGGAATTCAAACTTTATTTTTAAATTTATAGAAAATACTTTTATTCAGAAGACAGCTTGCAGAAATATCCTTAAGATTACCAACTAAGAAAAATATTTAGACTGTGTTTAGCCTTCAAGCATATGACAAATCAAAACCAACCCTAAAATAAAAACATGGCAAGATAGACAAAAACTTCCCATCCAGCTTTTATTCACAAAACCACAATGTACTATATTTGTTCATTCAATTATGAACTCAATTTTTCAATAAGAGAAAGAGGGACATCCTGCTTTAATATGCCAGATAGCTAGCTACCCAAAAAAATGATAAATCTATTTTAAGCAAATGTCCTTAGTAGGAATAATTGTGCAACATAAATGTAAAAACTTGTCATTTTATTTCAATTTCAGTGATCACATTGTGATGCATCCTTATTTATAAACAAAGAAAACCGACAACATATTTAGACCAATAAATTAGAAATAAATGTAAGCTGATATTTTTTAAAACAGATATTAACATCGACTTTAAGAGGAGGATGAGGAGAGGGATAAAAGGCAAGGGCATAAAAACAAAACAATGTTGACATGCTTACAACTCGCAACAGTTAGAAGTTGGTGACTGTTGCACCAAGACATATTTATAATAAAAAAAGCTTTCAGAATATAAAGTTAGCTATTGTTACATATTAGAGATTATCGAATCAGAGTCTAATAAAAGAGTAGGTACTTCAAACAATAATTAGCCAGTTGTTTTTCTTTTACGTTCACCTATAAGATACTCTCAAAATGTGGTGCCCCTAAAATCATAAACATGGGATTTTACTGCATTCTTTACAGTCACAAAACAGAAGAATATACAGTGAATAGGGAAAACCTGATAGCACATGTTTCAGCATATTAAAAGAAATGGCAATAGTTTTATTACAAGTTTATATGTATTTGCATCAGTCTTGTTGTTGACTAACCTCATTTTAAATACAATTCACCCCTGGGGTAAAAAAATAAAAAGATTCTGAAAATGTATAGCCTAATTGACATGAACAATAATTTCTTCAAAACCGATTATTGTTCATAGAATTTTAATCTGCCTAACTTTGAAACCTTTTTTCCTACACACTATTATACTGCTTATATTTCAAAAAGCAAAAACCTGGAGAAAAAAAGTCTAAACTCAATGTTCGCAAGCATTTAACGACTTGATTCGCATGGGTGCAAGCGCTCCAATTGACCGACAAGAAAGAGCTGGCAACACCCAAAGGCCTGCAAGTTTTGGCCTAAAATTATAGATTTAGCGTTGTGTGTGTGTGTTTAACGAATCAAATTGGTTTATTTAAAGAAATGTGTCCTTATTGCCTCATATTTTACATTTTTAATTTGACTTAGCACATGTGTCCTTGCTAGATAAGTGGCAAAAACACCAGACTGCTATGCTGTTGACTCGGGTTTGATTTCCCAGTCAGTCTATACCTTTTTTTCTCCTAAATTAAAAAAAAAAGATTGTAAATCCACAGGCAATTTAGCTTTTTGTTAAATAAAGAGCCTATTTTTAATCTGATTACATTATTTATTTTAAATTACTTTCCTAAAATGTCTGCAGTAAAAAAAAAATTTGTTTAAATTATTAGATCTATAGATTTCTGTTTATTGTAGTTTATACATTTTTTATCTGCAGCTTAAACAGGCCTGTGTTATTTTCCCTCTGGGCAACACTAGGGAATTTACCGGTAGCTTGTATTTAATATAAATATTATATTCATATATTGTGTCCATGTTCACATATCATACACATATAAAATATGTATATGATATAATATGTGTATAGCATGTTTAAATAGATTTTAGATTGAATATATTTGGAATTGTATAGCTTATTCATTTAGAGATATTATTTGTTTAGTCCAATATGCATTGTCATAGTCTCTAAATATTTCTAGTGTGCGTTTTCCTTCGCATTTTGGGACTTTTGAAAATATTCATTCTAGCACTTTCCTGCACCAAAACCTATAAAAGGAATGCAAATGTGTAAAAGGTTGTTTTGTTTTGCAGAATGTTATAACCAACCAGTGTACTTTAATAATTTCTAAACAAGTTTATTATTAAATTCTTTAAATGTTCATCAAGTGATTTGAGTGTATTATTTCAAAGTGAAATAGACCAGGGCCATGACAATATTCCCATATATGTGTGTAATACATAAGCTATATACATGAACCCAATACATATATATAGTCACAATGCTTCTTTAACCCTTTACCGGGAATTGCGACCAAAAACTTCCTTTGTCGATATGGACAAAACGCCAGAAAACCTGCGTGACAATTTATATAGTTCAGGCTACTTTCTCGTTTGGTTCGTGATATCGGGAGCATTCCGTTTGTTTATTTCCGCTTTATATAATGTCTGAATTATCTCTAGTAAATTTTTCATCACTGAACGTTTATTTATTCATATTTTAAACATTTTTTTTGCGAAGTGCTGTGATAGAGCCGTCTGGTCTTAGTTAGGCGTTCTTCAGGTTTAGTTTAATGGGCATTTAAGTTGGGGCAATTTTTTAATCGGGTGAACTCAAGTTTGATAGTGACATCAAAAGTGGCAAACTTTTGTTGATTTTTTTCATACAGTGAAAAAAAGTTATGAGTCTGATCTTGAAGTAGGCGGTAGGGACCATCTGGAGACCTCCCAAGGGTGAAAAATGTAACAAATTAAATTAAAAATAGAAGAATTTAGGGAACAATCTGGTCCCAATTGGCCTGTGGCTAATCAGTCTCAGTTACGCTACTTTTAATCAATTGTTTGAAGAAGTAACAATGGATAAAATAGCTTCTCAAACAAATAAATACACGCGTTGAAAAAAATCCTTTAAAATCTTGCCCGCACAGACTTGAAAAAATGGAAAAACATCTGCCCAGTAAAAGGTTTAATGTACAACTACTAGTATAGTAGGCCTACATGTACTAGTGCTATACTTAACTTTCTAAAATAATTATAATTTGAACCCAATTTTTGCAACAGCTCTCGATTATAGATACCACTGTGTATAATAAATGAAATGATACTTTATGTGCAGATTTTTGTATATATTATATGTTGCCAGAACTTATAGATTGTTTTGAATATGTTACCGGAACTTAAAGATTGTTTTGGATGCTTAAACTGTTTGGCTTGAATAACAGGTATGTAAATTTAGGGTCACAAAAACAAAAGGGAGAGAAACACTGACCTAAAAATATAGAATAACGCATGCACCAAATGATCGAAACAAATAGTTACCTGTATATCTTTTTAAATTCGCCTTTTTAATAACAATAAACAATCATTTCGTTTATTATGGGAAAAGGGGGGGGGGGGATTACTTCTGATTTGTGTAACAAGACCTACTTGGAATTTTTAAGTTAGCTTGAAGGTGATCGGTTGGCCAACGTTTTCCTTTCCAAAATTTTAATTTGGCCGGCATTTGGACCATAGCCAGCATTATTGCACCCTTGGGTTTGTGTAAATCCAAAACATAGGATCGCTGTGTGCTAAAGGCAGAAGATTAGCACCCAACAAAACTGATCATCACTTTCAAAACTGGTCATTGAACACCCAATTTCATATAAATAATCGTTTGACGTCCTTACTAGAAACCTAGTCAAAAAGCGTACTCTGATCAACACTCTGTTTTTTTTTAAAACTTTATATCATTCTGTTTGTTACAAATATCATGATGGCACTGAATTTGAAGCTTTTTTTATAAGGTATTATTGTATTTTTTTTTTAATAATTATTCTATTTTGATGAGTCTTTGTGCAAGACAGTTTCTCAACCTGTCGTTCAGTGGGCTGAATATAGCTTTTGTTTTAACTGTTTACTTTTTTTTTAAATCTTGGATTGAAATTTAAAGAATTATAAAAAATAAAATTTAATTTGAAAAATGAAAAAAAAAATCCTAAATGTGTTGCCAACTGATGCATTTTCAACCATTGTTTCCTTTCATTAACACATGTGTTTGTATTCAGGATGTTTGAATATCAAATTAAGAACATCAGGCCTATCTCATTTCAATAGCATTTAATATTAATTTACAGCCTTATTGAAAAGTGTATCAACTTGCAGACTATTATATCAGCTACATTATATTGACATCATTGTCATTGATCAAAAGAGATAGATTTAAGTATCACAACTTCAAAAGGAATAGACTATGATATTGTGTACACATGAAAATAAAGTTGTGGGAAGTGTTGGAAGTCATTAGAATTAGAACTATAACTTTCATTTATATAATAGTCTATTGTATAGTATAATGAGTATAGTACCTGTTATAAAACATATATAATTTAAGTATAGGCCTACTATACTAAGTCTAAGTAGGCAGCAATACTATAAGTTGTCTTAGTTGTAGGCCTATGTATGAATTAATGAAACTTCTCAACAAAGCCAACATAATACTTAATTTTGACTTCTCGTGGAATAGCAGATAGTATTTAAATTTAGTATTATCTAGTCTAGTCATCATAGTTCATACTCATATGATGATATGATCATGTCATATGACATAGGTCACTGAAACAATATTAAACTTAAAATAAACTAAACATCTACTTAGGTATCCATGTTTTATTATCTATGAGTATACTTAAAGTGTTGAATAAAACTTTTAAAAGCCTAAAAACAAACAAGTCAAGTGGGCCATTTGAAGTATACAAGTAGGCCTATTGGCATAGTATATTATAATTATAGGATTATATAGGCTATATCAGGCTATATGAATTGTAATATATGTGTCAGTGCAATGAATGTTTATCTACACAACCATATGGATATGTGTCGATGTCATTATTGCAAAATAACGGTTTAATTAAAATACTACATTGACTCATTTAACAACATACATTATTTTAAAGAGTGTTTAATCCCATTTTTTATTTTTACTCAATACGCTTGTACATCACAGGGGAATTGTGAATTTGTTTTTTTTTTAGGGTCGATACATGAGCCTGGCCTACATATTTTATTACTACATGTCTACATAGCCTAACATATTCATAACATTGGTTCATAGGTCCAATGTCATAGCTGCGCCAGCAACTAAGCAGTTTTACACAAAATGTCAAGCTACTTTCAAACGATGCAAATACTGAATAAAACGTATTTATCAAGTGAACACAAGTTTTAATAAATGAAATAGCCTACATTTTTATAATCCTGCCATTATGATTATCATTTATGAAAATGAAAGCGATTAAAAATTGTAATAAATTACACTTTAACTTATGATGCAACAATATAGAAAATACACATCATTGGGATTAGAAAGTCCGATTAACGTTTTCGATAGTAAAACAGTACATTGAAATATTTTCGTTAATATAATTTCAACTTACCCTCTGCTTTTGTACATGATGACTACAGTTGACTAGCCATCGAAAGTGGCGTAAACACCGTATATTCGCGGAAGCAAGCATGGCGGACTTCAATGAGAAAGGTCAATGGTTCACGCATGCTCAGAGGGTGTTTTCAATCTGAACGTTTCCTTTTTGTTTGTCCAAAAATGTTATGGTACAAAGAATGTCACGGATCGAAATAATTGATAGATAAGATAGCCTATTTAGTCTAGCAATTTCAGCGTATCTATCTTATACATTTTTCCTGATGTATTATTTAAAATGAAAAAGGGTTAAATCATTCTATTCAATCTTATGCATTAAAAAAGGAATACCTAACATTTTATTGTGTTTTTTTTTTAATGTTTTAAACGTTGAAACAATACTATGAAGAACCGTTTGTAGCAATCTCTTTTTTTTTTTTACAATAAATATAAAATAACATCATATAGTATCTTAATTAGATCTAAATGTTATGAATTTGATATGTTCTTTTCGCTTGTAATTTATTTTGTAGTATTTAAAAAAAAAAACAAGTATTTGTTACAGCTCAGCCTATTGCGTAAGAGCCTACATCTGTAAATACAGCTTTGAACTAAGCAGACGTGTGAGAAAGAGAGAGAGAGAGAGAGAGAGAGAGAGAGAGAGAGAGAGAGGGAGAGATACAATGGGGAAAGAAACGATGTATGCTGATTGATTGCTTACGATCTCAGGAAGTATATATAGGACGGAGGGTCGGAACATTGTTTTTAACAAAATACAGATCGAGGTCAAATGTAAGTCTTAACGCTAATTGTTAGACTTGTTGACAAGTAAAAATAAATAGTAAAATGATATCCAAGATAAATACAGAAGCTCCCCCCCTCCCCTCCTTTGTCCATTCTGCGTCCAGTAGAGTGTTGTCTAAATAGATAATCTAAAGGCAGTGACAATCACACGATTGGTCCTACATATTTATATAACATGGATAGAAGCTCTATAAGAAATTCCCATTCTTATATTCTTATCTTATGTATAATATATGTGTATATATATATATATATAGGCCTATATATATATATATATACATATGGAAGCGCACAGATTTAGAGAAAAATAAATATACACAAAAACAAAAAAACACCACAAAAAATACAACAATAACAAAATTCAACGATGGAACTGTAGAAATATAAAAGAAATAAGAATCGTGCACACACACTGGACACACCATACACTGGATAGACACACACACACACACACTGGATACACATGCACACCACACACTGGATAGACACACACAGAGAAAGGTGAGGTCTCTGGAGAGTGCTCCTGGTTCAGCTTGCCCATCTCGATATCGAACCCAGTGAAGAAAAGTCTGTTATATCATCGAAATGAAATCCCCTTCAACTTCGTGGAGTTGCTTTACGGAGTCTGATTAATGTTCACCATCTTATTTCAATTTGAACAACACAACAATACCAAGTAATTCTGTTCCTATTTTGTTCAGGAATATGTCCGAGGCGGAATCTTCAGAGCTAATCGAATTCCAAGATTGGAAGCAAAGTTTCTGAAGAATTCTTCCATATAAACGAAACACAGAGGAATAGAACAAAAATCATTTTGAATAAATACCGTTATATTTATTTTTATTACATGAGCTTTTTTTTTTTTTTTTATTAATTTATTTTAATGAGTAATTTTTGGTTTTTATTTCTTTTTTTTATTTATTCGTTTTCTTAAATATTAGAAAACAAATGCAATGTGTATAGACTAACTCGCACTCTCTCCGTCTTTCTCTCTCTCGCTCTCACACACACACACACACATACACAGACACACACACACACACACAATCATACCCTCTCCCGTTCTTTCTATCTCTCAAACAAACAAACACACTCACTTACACACTCTCTTTCTCTCTCTCTCTCTCCAAGACAAACATACATCCAAACGGACACACTCAGTCTTTTCCTTTCTGTCTCCTTTTCTCTTTCTATTACTATCTTTCTCTTTCTCTCTCTATCTCTCTCTCCCTCTCTCGCATTCATACACACACAAAAACACACTCAAAGATTGTGAATAATTTGATGTAACACCAAACAGGGCTATTAATAATACAGACGCAATCTGTTTGCTAAAATTAAACTATCTATAGTGATTCTAGGAATAAGGAAATAAATAATAACTTCAGAGAAAAAAAAAGAGTTAAAAAGCTAAATATAGTAATAATTCAAAAGTTACTCACTCAATTCTCCACGTGCCGGCTGGCGCTTGATGCGAAAGAAAAATATCTCCATTTATCTCGTTCTGTTGCAGCTCACGGTGCTGTTTTTAAGTTCATGCCTCTAGCCTTCAAGGCCCGTTCGACCGTTCTTCTCCATGTTTTTCTTTTGTCTGCCTTTCGACCTTTTGCCTGGGCGGTCCATCTTAGGGCTGTCATGTGAAAGGAGTAAGCTGACATTCTGCAGACGTGTCCCAGGCATCACCATCTTCTTGCTGCTAGCAGTACTACTCCTGTTTTCTCACGTAGGTCCTCATTTCATATTATAGTTTTGGGCCAGAAGATCTTGAGGATGCGTAGTAGGCTTTGTGTCTGGAACACCCCCAGTTTTTTTTTTTCTATGGTGTTTGTGGTTTTCCAACAATCTGATCCACACAAGAGGAAACCGTGGACATTGCTCTTAAATATTCTTATTTTGGTGTGGATGCCGAGGCCCGACGTCCTTCATATGGCTCTGAGCAGTGCAAAAGTCTATTTCGCCTTACCGATTCTGGCGTTGATTGCCAGGTTGCAGTCACCAAAGAATTTACCTGCCTAGGTAGGAATAATATAAAAGTAAAAGAATACAATACCGTGATGAAATGAAATACCATGTAAGACAGTCAAGGTGGATTTACGAAATATTATTACATGTTTGAAGGCCTTACATTAGGCAATCGATCGTAATCAGAATCAGGGCCGGCAACCTTTCGATACTTGTGTGCCAAAGTAAGTAAGTAAAGTACCCATCGGACCAAATTGATCATAGAGGTCGGTGATGTGCCAAAGTAAGTAAGTAAAGTACCCATCGGACCAAATTGATCATAGAGGTCGGTGATGTGCCAAAGTAAGTAAGTAAAGTACCCGTCGGACCAAATTGATCATAGAGGTCGGTGATGTGCCAAAGTAAGTAAGTAAAGTACCCGTCGGACCAAATTGATCATAGAGGTCGGTGATGTGCCAAAGTAAGTAAGTAAAGTACCCGTCGGACAAAATTGATCAAAGAGGTCGGTGATGCAGCGTTCACCAGTTTCTGTGACCACGGTATACTAGGTGATTGTGGAGCCACGGGCCAGCACAATGCACAGCCGTCTTTACTTTACCACAACTTAGGTCAGGTACCCATCAGAGCTGGGTAGACTCAGGATTCGAACCTGGGACCTTGGGCCATCGTGCCATATTTTGTGCCTAATTAAATCATTTGCGTGCCAACTGCATTAAAGTCAACCAATCGTTATAGAAAAAAACTTGAATTGCCTCTTCTTGGGGTCTTTTTGAAAAATTTGCGCTGCGTGCCAAGGGTGGCGCGCGTGTCTAACGTTGCCGACAGCTGAAGTACTTGATACGACAAGATGAGCCACACATACTGAAAATGTTTTTACTATACTACAAAAAAAATTATATGGGTCACGAAAGGGAGTTTCCATAGCATGCTACATGCCGCCAACATAAGCTCATCATCCTCTCGTTGCTCGGAGAAGTAACAACTTTGTGCTCCACACCCCGCTTCTAAGATTACGTTCATCAAGGCTCGTCTGGTCATATTAATATTTAAGAAGCTGTTTCAAAATTAAATATGTAATACTAGTAGGTATGCCCGTCAGAATAACGGAGAAACAAATATAGTCTATCTCATAGGTTCTCAACCTTTTTCGGCTCACCGCCCCCTTTTACATTTTTTTCCCGCTCACCGCCCCCCCCCCCCCCAATTTTATTTTAGCCTTAGATCTAATAATCAGTAATATTTGTTATATTACAAATTACAAAAAAGAACTGGTTCGGCATCACTATTCAATCAAATGTGGAAACATTTTTTGTTAAAGGGAGATAATTAGCCCGTTTTGTTTTTTTTAAAGCTAAAATTTTTTTGTTTTCTTTTATAAAAAAATAAATGGCTTACAATTTATAACTTTGAAATGATCAAACTGTAAAAAGTATTTGAAAATTAAATAATATTATATGACTAAAGAATATATATGTATATTTTCAAGCATTACAATAATTACCCAGTTTGTACAATTACTACTTATTTCTACCCCTCAACATTATTGATGCGTACTTCTGAATAGTGTAAAACACAATAAGGATACCTCGATTAAACTAAGATAAAATTATCATTAATATTAGCCGATGTTAGGGCGACAGTCCGGTGAACTAACTACAGTACTAGCCGGCGCACACCATATTTGCCAAATAGAGACCCCTACTTCATCGAAAAGTCACTGCGATTCATATTTCTTATTAATATAATAAGCACTTGCACTAGCGTTTACATCACATTTCCTCCTCCAAAAACTAATCGATTAAAAAAGCTGAGGTGTTAAAATATATCTGGTACGTTTGTACCGCCCACTTGCCCTTCACCCCCCCCCCCCAATCGCTCCCCGGGAATGTCAGCGCCCCCCTAAAGCTTCCCACCGCCCCTTGGGGGGTGGGGCGATATCGCCCCCGTTGAGAACCTATGTCGGACTCTATCTAAAGTGTGTTTTGTTAAGAGAGGGAAAAAAACATATAACAATAAAAACTAAAGTGAGGGAAAACTTTAGAAATGTCCTCAAACTAAAGTGAGGGAAAACCCCGGTAGGTCCGAACAACACATAATTTGAAGGGACATCACTCTGTATTTTTTTTAAATGGCGCTGCAGTTTATAACTTATAACTAATTAGTAAAACGTTATTTTAGAAAAAAAAAAAAAAAGAATAAAGAAATATTGTTGATATAATAAAAAAAAATTATTTTGAATAACGTTTCCAATAGATACATTTAACTTTTGTCCCGATTCGTTAAAGGATCTAGAAGCTAGTTCAAATATGTAAAGATGTGCCCTCCCCCCCCCCTCCTCAACTTTGATAGGAGACCCAACATCTGTTGAGAAAAAATAAAGACTGGCCCTACAAATCACCATTGAATCACCGTGAGGCTTGTGGCTGTTTCTACATTAACCCAACAGGCATTTAATTAAGTTTTGCATAGGGAAGAGGGGAGGGGAACGGTGGACGAGCGGCAGCGCATTCGACTGTCGTACCGAAGGTCTTGGGTTCGAATCCTGGTGACGGTTATGATATTTTTCCTTGGACTCGCGGGTGTCCCTGCTCTGATGGGTACCTGACATTAGTATTATGCCAAGTTCAAATCCATTCTCCTTGACCCGTTGACAAAAGGTGTCAGAGCCCTGTGCTGGCCACACAATACCGTCTCTTGGCCAGCGAATCTGGCTAGGCTAAACGTTTGCTTCATCAACTATATAAATATTCTACACAGACAGTGGACATTTTTACACATGAAGTGTATGGGACAAACGACTATTTCCTTTTTTAAGTTGGAAAATATAATATATGAAAATTGTGCAGATAGGCATAATGCTGAAAGTTGAAACTGTGTTCTTACTCCCCCCCACCTTTCCCTCAAAAAATAAATAAATATAATTGAACAAAATAAACAAAACATTTAGACGTTTATTTCATAGACCTTACAGATCTAAGCTGATAGTGATTTTTTTTTCGGTCGATTTTATAATATGTTTTACAGTTACAGAATTTTTTTTTTAAAAAAAGGCCAATAATTATTGATGCCGTGAAGATTGGAGGTTTGGTGATACAGAGTTCATGGGATTTATAAGCAAATATGTTCGATGGGGTTGTGTTGCCAGCACAATGCTGAGCCGCACTTTCTTCGGTACTTCAAGGTATGTGTGTGTGCGTGTGTGTGTGTGGGGGGGGGGGGCTTTACAAGATTTGAGTAAGGGGCCGTCGAGGTAGTAAACCAACACTGTGATGCTCGCAGTATGAGCTAGATGTTTGGGCCTACGTATATATCTTAGTGCATAGAGGGGAACTAACAGCGCTGAAGTATTGTTGAACACTAACTGTTGGCGACATCTGAGATGTTAAATTGTACACAAAACAGCTGTATCTTTATCAACGTCTAGTTTTTACTTTTGTTAGAATGCTAACAATGGGCTATTGTTTTGTTTTTTAATAAATAAAGATACTTTTACAAATGTTGTTTTTATTCATAATTAAATTTAATATTCATCTTTTTTTAAGGCTTCATTATTTCGAGCCAGTAATTGCCTGCACAAACCGTCAGCAATAATAATTGTTTTGTTTTTTTGTTGTTGTTGTTGTTTTATAAAAAGCAACTCGCTTTTATTCTTAGTTTTGTTTCAGGGACACTTTGTGTGCTTATTAAATGTGAGTTTCCTTCCATCTGTTGGATCAGTTTGAGGAGATTATTGACAAGAGTAAATGTTGAGCAGAAGTTTGGTAAAAAAAAAACTGCTCCCTTTCGTGATGTCAGATGGCATTGATACGCCCTAGAAATAATCCAACCCTCCCACCCTACCAACAGTAAAGGAAAATATCCCATTAAATCTGACATAAGGCTTTATACTCCACGAGTCTCCAAAAAACAGAAAAAGTGGAACCCTGCGGTTCTGCGTGCAGCAAAGTGTCTGTTCGTCTGCCGTCTCCGTCGCCAGAAGACCGCGTTCTGCTGAAATGGCCTTTTTTTTTTTCTCTATCTTTCCGCCCTGGTGCCTCAGCCTGCAATCGACTGCGACCTTCTAAGCACAAAAGGCTGGCACGCTCCGAAAGAGGGAGAAAAAAACACGGTTGACCTTTTTGAACGAGACCCGGCGTTATGCCGCATTGCTCATTTCTGTAGACGGTAAAGTATCGCGGTTCCAGATTGGTATATTCCCATTGCACACAGCCGAGGGCGTATCGCCTCCCCCCCTCCTTCCACCCTTTTCCACAAAACCTCATGCATGTCTGTTGGCCTGTTTTTTTTTAAAGTTCAACAATTAAAATAATGAATGTCAACCTGCTCATGATTACCAACAATATACTTACGTTATGAGCGACACACTCGAAATATAAAAGAAATGCTTAAAGGAAATAATTTATTGATAAAATCAATGAATAAAGAATTGTATACAATAATTAGTTGCAGTTCTGTTGTCTTTATTTTTATTGCGCATGTGCGGACCACATGGTAAACAATATGAGAAAACTCATTGGTTTCGGAGTCTTGTCACACTTTGCATACATCATTTAAAGCTTACTATATGGTTACACAAGCAGAGTATAACCAGATACAGGCAACATACAGAAGCCTCATTTGCACATGGGAAATGGCATTGTGTGGCCATTACAACTCTCGGCTGAAATTTATTTCCTCTTCCAAATTAATCGACCCCAAATGCGCCCTCAAGACCACGGAACGAAAACACATTTCGAATTTAGAGTTAGATTTATCTATTTACATTGAAGTCATTTCGAATTTAGAGTTAGATTTATCTATTTACATTGAAGTCATTTCGAATTTAGAGTTAGAGTTATGTATTTACATTGAAGTCATTTCGAATTTAGAGTTAGATTTATCTATTTACATTGAAGTCATTTCGAATTTAGAGTTAGAGTTATGTATTTACATTGAAGTCATTTCGAATTTAGAGTTAGATTTATCTATTTACATTGAAGTCATTTCGAATTTAGAGTTAGAGTTATGTATTTACATTGAAGTCATTTCGAATTTAGAGTTAGAGTTATGTATTTACATTGAAGTCATTTCGAATTTAGAGTTAGATTTATCTATTTACATTGAATTCATTTCGAATTTAGAGTTAGATTTATCTATTTACATTGAAGTCTTTTGGTTATTTTCCATCTGGCTTACAGAACTTTAGAAATGTCCTCAAACAAAAACATTTACCGGTAACTATATTTTTCAGGTGAGACGGTATTTCAGAAGGTGACAGCATCTAGACCCGTAAAAATCTTGTTTTTTTTTTGTTTTTTTTTGTAAATTTAGAAAAGAAAACAATTTAAAAAAAAACACTCATAATCCACCGCACAAATTAATATAATGATTACCGAAAAATGGTATACACAGCAATAAACAACACAGAGATGTGGATGGGGAATAAAAAAGGATAGGCATACACCCACCCCCTTACGCCCGAGGGAGTTGTTTGACCATTTAACAATTCAATTTTTTAGGGGGGGGGGGGTCATATTCTCCTTCCTTAGACGGTTAATTCCTTAATAGGCCTATCATCTCGAAAAATTTCTGTGGTCTGACGTGATTGGTACACACACTTTTTTAGTTATATAGACAAAAATAATGGACATATGCATGCTGACTAAGAGTGTCATGTCTTATGTCATTGCTTCACTATAACTTGAGCCGGCACAGCAACAATGTATATTGCAGAGAGGTGAAAGGAAATAAGATCACAAAGTCAAGAATTAGGACTAGACTCTAGTTCTTACTTTGTTTGTTGTTGTTGTTGTTCGCTTCCCCCATGTTGAAGCAAGAGATTGCATTGGGTTGGCCACACCATCAGAAAACCGCCAGAAAACAGCATCACTAGGCAAGCCCTCACGTCGAACCACCAGGCTTAAAGGAAAAGATGTTGACCTAGAACAGGGGTTCAAACACCCAAACCGTGGGCCGCATACGGCCCACCAAGTGGATTTTCGTGGCCCGGCAAGTAAGCTTACACAAAATTCATTATTAGTGAAAATCAGACAGCTAGCACTGATACACATAAAAGTGTATTGTTTATTTTATATATGTAACATACTTAATAATAATAATGATAGTTCACTTTGGAATCATTTGTTTAAATTGTAAAGTGACATATTATTATTAGTGATATGTAGTAAAAATGAGTTAAAGATGGATGAAGTGTTTTTTGTTTACTAGGGTCGGGTTGTTGGGGGCAGGGGGTGCGGCCCTTGACACACCTCTTAAGTGATAAAATGACACATGTCTTCATTCAAGTTTGAGACCCTTGGCCTAGACGCACCAGGAGACCAGGTGTGGGTACCAGAAAATATAAATCTAAGTGTGGCGTTGGCATCACTTCCGGAACCAACAACAACAACAAAAACAAAAAACTCGATTGCGCATTCTGTTCTATAGTTATTCTGTGATGGAAACTGACGTAAAGAGATTGGGGCGTAACTGGGATCAGATAGAGAAACCAGGTCAAGAAAAAAGATAGCCTACCTGGAATGATCTTATTGGCGGCCTACGTCCCAGGTGGGGCGACAGGCTTAGCAAAAGTAAAGTACCCGTCGGAATGAATTGATCCATAGGTACGGTGAAGCAGCGTTAACCAGTTTCTGTGGCCACGGCGTACTATGTGATTGTGTGATCTGCACTATGCACAGCCGCAGTTACTTTACCCCAACTAAGGTCAGGTACTCATCTGAGCCGGCTGGGTAGACTCAGGGACACCCTCCAAACACGGGAAAAAGTCCTAGCCTGCACCAGGATTCGAACCCGGGACTTTCGGTACGCCAGTCAAACGAGCTGCTGTACGGCTACCGTGCTCCCCTCGTCAGGCTTAGGTAATTAATAAGTGATGACTGCTAAAAAAAAATTGCTCCCATTTCTTTGTAAGTTGTCGAAATGAAATTCTAAGAAAACCCCTTTTAAGACAAGTCACCTTTCAACGGTCGTTCAATGGTTTACCCACCAAAAATTAACTGTTCTTGTTTATGTTATAGAGTTTTCTGTTCAAATAATTTGTTTGTGTGTTTGAACGATTTGTATCTATTTATTTAGATGTTAAAAGAAAACAAACAGAGGTGGAATAAACTGACCTCGTGATAGGACCCTTCAGTAAAAACGTAATTATTGTGTCTACTATTTTAACGCGGCATCGGGTCCAGATGGCTTACCGACGGGTCTGGGTTCGAATCCTAATGAAGGCTAGGATTTTTTTCCCGGAACTGAAGGGTGTCCATGATTTAGGTTATCATACCTGGCATTGTTGGGTACAAATAAGGCGGCTGGGCATTGTGCTTGCCACACAACCCCGTAGTATGCCCTGGCACAGAATGCTGCTTCACCGATCAATTTAATTTGCTCCGACGGTTACTTTACTTATAAATTATTAGGGGTCCGTAATACAATGAAGAAAATCGGGCCCTGGCTGAAAACCCGAACAGATATTCTCTATAGCTCTAGATATTATCTATAGTTCTAGATATTCTCTATAGTTCTAGATATTCTCTATAGTTCTAGATATTCTCTATAGTTCTAGATATTCTCTATAGTTCTAGATATTCTCTATAGTTCTAGATATTCTCTATAGTTATAGATATTCTCTATAGTTCTAGATATTCTCTATAGTTCTAGATATTCTCTATAGTTTTAGAGTTATATGACCTACTGGCCAAATCAAAACAGAAAAGTAAAAGTAATTTCTCGGTTTCTGTCCAGTTCCAGTTGCAGCTTCCCCCCCTCCCTTCCCGACACCCCACCCACCCCTCATGAAATAAACTCTGGAAACTGTGGTTATTTTCTTGGATTGTCCCACGTACTCCCCACCTCCCTTTTTGGCTATGAAGTGACCAAGAGAGCCCCCATCCTCCTCCCCTCCTTTATTATATTTTACTTTATCTGCAGTTTCCTTTTTCCAATTTTCCAAGTTAATTGTATTTTCCCTCCACTCAACGCCCTCCCCCCTCTCTCTCTCTCTCTCTCTTCCCCATCCTTCTCTATCCGCTTCCTCTTCCCCCCGCCGCTCTGTCGTCTGCCGGAGCGGTGAGAGTCCTGCCTGTACCAATCTTTATAAGGACATACAGTCACATCCCCGCCACACAGCCCCCCCCCCCACCCAACATCCCATCTCGCACATCTCTGTCTTTCTGCTCCCCCCCTCCCACACACACTTTCTCTCCCCTCTCTCCCTTCTCTCTACCCCGCAGACTGAGCAAAGACTTGGATGACAAGGGAGGCAACCCCAAAAAAAATAAAAATCTTTTTTTTCTTCTTCTCTTCTTGTGGGGTTTTGTGTGTGTCGCAGAGAGCTGACTGGTCTTCAGCCAATGACGGCGACTTCGCCAGCGACTTTCTCCAGCCAATGGGTGACGGCATCTCCGATACGCGAGTCGAACTCCTGAGCTTGTCGTCTGTCTTGACAGCCGGCTTGACTCCGCCCACCCGAGGAGGCTCGCATCTCTAAATAGCCTTCCACACGTGTCTACAACTCCTAGTGTCCTGTTCCGAGGAAAGCGGCGAGTATTCTTTTAACACCGAGTTGTTTTACTTTCAAGTTTTCACTCCAAGTGTGTGTCGATCTTGCGTTTGTTCCTTGTATACATCTATAACATCAAGGATACATTGAACTTGTGGTGATTACGTTCTCACTATCTCTGTCACCGAAGGCCGTCTTTCACTCTACTAGCAGATAAAAACAAAAGTACTGCTACACATAAAATCGATATCATCTTTGGCTAGCAGTGCTTTCTATGATATCATAAGTTGCGTCTACACGCGATATCAAATGAATCGGACTCCCATCATGGGATTTGCTATAGTATAAAACAGCTGGCTTAGAGACAAGCTACTATTTCATACGTACATAGAGGAGAATACAGTCTCGGAGTAGCCGCTATATAGGATACACTATAGTGCCAATTCACTGGATGGTATCTTGTATTCACCGGGACATTAAAGACGGACAGACAAGCAATATCTGGTAAGTAATATTTTAAAAATCAAAACATCCCCAAACGTCGGTCGGTCTTTTTTTTTTTACAAGTTGATCGCTGGTTGTTTCAATTGGAAACATTATCCTAAACTTTTACTTCAATAATGGACATTTGATGGCGACAAATGATTTTTTTTTTTTTATTCTAGAAATCCGATAGTTTTACTGTTTACTGAAGTATTCATGGGAGCACTCTATAACATTCCTTTAATCCATGAATTATTAATATCTCTATTAAATATTTCCACGAAAACAAAAAATTGAACCCCAACCAAACAAAAAAAAAAAGAAGAGAAATGAAAGACCGAAGAAGAATTGAATAAAAATCCAATAGTTTATAAAATAGTCCGTTTTTCATCAGCTATCTATAGGCCCACTAAAGGGCTTATAATTCACTATATTTCCTAACTAGCTGTCGGCCTCTATATCTGCAAAATATTGAAATCAAATGGGTTCTCTGATTTAGCCATTTGCATATAAAGTAATAACGTCATTATAGACTCTTACTTTTAGGTTGACCACTATATAAGGATTCATTGGTTAGCATTGTATAAAGATATAATACATAGCCTACGTTAACCATTGTATATTTATATGGGTCCATGGGCTCACTATTCTTGTGTACGGCCAGTATTTGGAACAGTTTATGAAGTTTATCATAAAAATAATGCCTTGACCGAAACCCTAGGCCTATCCCGTTGGCCCCATTCGGCAGTCTAACGCTACTTCTTCAGAATATCTCAATTCTTGAATACGTTATTGGCCTACACTACACTGAACACTGTCTAGTCATAATATCCAAACGGTGTAGTCGCATATTATGGTAATCATCACATAATTGAGACAAGCCTGTTGTATAAACTTATAGCGTCCATCTGTGCAGGCTGGCATTTAAAATGTTAAAATGGAAAATAATGTTCAGCCTTAAACGTGTGTTATATTTCTTTGTTTATAGAAAAAATATTTAACTTTATAATGAAAAACTTACACTTTTTTACAAACGGGTAATTTAATGGTCAGAAATGCTGGTTTCCATAAGTAAGAGGGGGAGGGGCGCCACAAATTTACATTGGTGATTAGGGTGGGGGTGGAGCAACAAGAAAAACAATCAATAATTACAGCATTAGGCCTACGTCTTTTTTTTTTCAAAAATAAGGATCAGACATTTGTAATACATTCAACACACAGATCAGACTTTTCTATTACATTCAACACACAGATTATACTTTTCTATTACATTCAACACAAAGATCAGACTTTTGTATTACATTCAACATACAGATTATACTTTTTTATTAAATTCAACATACAGATCAGACTTTTGTATTACATTCAACAAACAATTAAGACATTTGTATTACATCCAATATTAGTGTAGGGCCCACGATCTTTTAGAAATCTTCAACACTTGGTTCGAGCAAGACCAGGTTCGAATCCTGGATTGTACCGCCGTGCAAGGCTAGATTTCTAAATACAATCAACATTGCACTAAAATCTTTGTTGATTAAACTCAGTTTTGAAGTATAATAGACCTAAATCTCACTGTACACAACACCACTTATGAGTTTCTAGACATACCAAAATACTTACAAACTAAGAAAGAATAGTGAAATCAAACAATAATTCATACATAATAATGTATTCAATGATTATACTATAATTATGAATAAAAATTATAATTTTACACTTAAAGTAAATCAAATTTAAGTGAGTAGAGCAGCGCTAAACCTAAACCACTGACACAACACTGACATGTCACTGACAATGTGCGACAATCACGCTTCGTGCAAATGATATAACCTGCATTTTATGTTTTGTTTTTAATATCACTTTTTAAAATAATTGTAATTGAATTACCTAAAATTGATACTAGCAATACACTAGTGCTCTCAGTGGGCACACAATGCCCTCACTCTCACTCACTCACTCTCTCACTCTCTCTCTCTCTTTCACACACAATCACATAAACAAACTCAAACACACACACGTTTTCTCTCTGAAATCAAATTAACGAAATAACTTAAAGAAAAACCTTATCAAATATTTAACACATTGTTTTCTAATGCTATCTATATATCATATATTTATATATATATATCTAGCTAATCTATATATCTATCTATCTATTTAGAGATAACAGAGATCTATATATCTTTCTATCTATCTACCTATCTATATCTATTTCTTTCTATTTATCTAGCTATTTATATGTCTATCTATCTATCTACTTATCTATCCGTCTATCTATTAATAGATCAATATATAGCACTATCCTCTAGAAATATTCATGGGGAAGTGACACCTAGCTACTGACCTATGACACAGAAAGCCACCTATAATAATGGACTTTTATTTTACCACGACTTTGGACTTTTAACCTAAAGTAAGAATCAAAAGAAAGAAAACTGTGGTTGGCGTTGTCTTTCGTTGTTGTTTTCTTGTTCACACAAATTTTCCCAGCCCTCAACTACATCCTCGAAACATTAATGGTTTGTCATTAAATCACGGGCCTTAATGAACACGACCAATCAAAAGAAGACGAGACTTGTCATCACATGTCTGTAGGGACGGACACAAAGAGAATACAGTCTAGCAAGGAAACAGGCTAGGGAAACGGCAATACATGACCGTCTTTGTATGTCACAAAGTATATATTATAAGGATTGACAGAAAGTGTAAAGAATGTCGTGAAGTAAACATATAGACATAAAGTACAAAGATTGTCATAAAGAATAAAGATTGGCATACATTATAAAGATTGTCATAAAGTATAAATATTGACATAAAGTATAAAGTATAAAGATTAACATAAAGCAGAAAGATTGACATAAAGTATAAAGCTTGGCATAAAGTAGAAAGATTAACATGAAGTATAAAGATTGACATCAAGTATAAAAATTGACATAAAGTAGGCCTATAAAGGTTGACATAAAGTACAAAAATGGACATAAAGTATAAAGATTGACATAAAGTATAAAGATTGACACATAGTATAAAGACTGTTGTAAAGTACATACTTATTGACATGAAGTATTAAGATATTTTTTATAAAAACACACAATAAAACAATGTTATTTATACGTAACAATACGAACATTGAAATGTTATTCCAAGCATTAACGGATACGTGTGTTACATTATCGGAAACACGCCCAAAACGTCTTTTATGTTACAAATATAACTAATAAAATATTAAATCAGGGTCGTTCATCGGGTCCTATAAAGTAATGCGCTACACATTTAATTTTTACACTTAATGCTAAATATTCTACACGTGTCCGAGTATGCATTCAATGATTCAGAATACAAAAACTAGTTCGAAAAAACAAAAAACAACCTAAAAAAAAACAACAATAACAAAAAACAAAAACAAAACTTGAGTAAGAAGAAATGAAACAAATGGTCATTTATCGATTTTCTCGACATTATAACTTTAAAAGGTCGCCATTAAAAGCGAATCGACTGTCAATTTGAGGAATGAACAGAACTACACACACATTTGTCTCCACCACCATCCACCTCCCCCGAAAAGTACTAACAAGAACATTTCTTCTATTTGACTGGTTCTCAAACTGGTTCTCAAATTGGTTCTCAAACTGGTTCTTAAACTGGTGTCTAGGTTATAAGTTGTACAATTATTTTTGTCTCTACAGGCTGTCACTTTCAACTTTTCTTACATAATTAAGCGTAATAAAGTATACATTTTGAGCTAAGTCGTTCTATGGGACATTAGTATAGCAGCGTTCACTGGTTTCCAAGGCCATAAGGGGGAATGTGTGGCCAGCACAATGCACGTTTACCTTTTCCCCGCAACTCATCGTCGGTACCCATTAAAGCTCGGCAGATTCTGGGGACACCCTTCACGTATCATTCACGAATATTAGAAGCATACAAACATAACAGCGAAACTGAATGAAAACAAACGTAAAAACACAAAACTACAAACATAAAAAAAATAAAAGCATAAAAAATATAATTAATATAAACATACAAACACAGAGGCAAACATGAAATATGAACAGACATACAAACAAGACGTCAAAGATAAGTCTATACCGACTTATAAAACCCAATGGTTGTATGATGTAAAGAGATATACAAGCACTGCTACAAACATCGAAACATTTCTACAAACAGTCCCACAAATCATACAGAAGTCAACAACACTGCGTCGGTTGTTATAAACTTATTAATTTTAATTAGCTAAACAAATTCAAATAACATATAATATATTTATCTTTAGTATTTTACGCGAATAAAAAATTTCGCCTTGTCCCCTTACACTATCCTGCATATCTTGTCCATAATTAACGTTTAATAAAACCAAAAAACAAGGGCGTCCATTAAAGTAAATAGTTCGTTTTATTTAAATCCTTATCTCCATAGTTCCACGTTGATGATTTATTAAACTTGAACAACCTTTTTTTTTAGTATTAACATTATATAATTTTATTGATGTTATATAAACAAATATAGATTTATATAATAGTCTCCTTGGTCGTTTGACTGATTGTGACAAAAGATTATTGCAACTACGGAAACGTCCACCTAAAGTTACTTTTTCCTACATCACGTAAGCTAATGAATTTGTTGATTTTAAATAGATAAAGTGATATCTAGATCTGTGCCCAACAATGCAAATACATGTAGGCTACACATACTATAAGCTTACTCTAATATATTATTAAATGTCAGAGTAATGTCCCTTCGTATTGCTTTCCTCAAATTGTTGTCCATGGGGTTTATTAGGTCGTATTGTAAGTACTTAATATTAAACACATAGATTATTGATTACATCTAATTTATGTTTGCCCCTTAATCCAGTCCCAACTTTAGAGCCTGGATTCTCTATTTATAACAACACAGTCATCAATATCTAAAAATATCATATATAAAAGTCGATACGGTATGCGATAAACTTCGAACGGATTAGATAAAAGGAAAGATACTTTGTTTGTTGATTGTTGACTTTATAAAAACAATTATTATTAATATTATTGAGACGAACTTAGATCTTATGTAAGCTAATTACTGGTAAAACAAAGACAAACTATCAAAAACACTTTATAAAAAAACTTGGAGCTCTTGCGTACTATACATAATGAAACATAAATCTAGCTGTAGACCTACATCTTTGGAAAACATGATTAAAGCTTGAGCATTTTTAAGCGTCGGTCTAATAGAGTTTATTATTGATCAGATCGAACTCCGTAATTTCTCATTGGTTGGACATGAAGGCATTTTAATGCTGGAAGTGTGTGCTGGTAGGTTGGATAGCGGTGTGGGCGGGGGTGGGGGATGTAGATGCCTCTGAGCGCATCAACATGCATGAAAGTAACATGATCTTTTATCATTATTCTTTTATTTTTAATGCCAATTAAAAAAAAATATATATATATAATGATAATCACCGAGACACGATCCGAGTGTGGAATATTTCTCCGTGTGGTAAAAGCCGAACGGTTGACTTTTGTATGCTTCTTGATTAGGCATTGTAGGGAACTGGGCGTATTCTGATGATGGGTGGGTCAGATTTAATGGTTGTTAAAACTGTTTTTATAGCCTTAGATTAAGCTTGATGTATAATTAGATACATTATATGCTAACCAGCTTTTCACTTTCTTCTGCAGCACTGCAATCCTCGTCTTAGGATGCAGTCTCCCTGTGCGAGTGTAGACACCTCCTTACTCCTGAGAGACATTCTGCATCACAAGGACAGCTTCAACAGCCAGCTCAAAGATACGGACAGCATAAAGGACAGCATCTACAGCACAGACTGCAACAGCGAAATGATCTCGCCCCTCCTCCACAGCAAGTCTAGCGACATGGCTTACAGCGCCAGGGACAACGAGCTGGACAACGAAGACCTGGAAATCACCAACGAGAATAACTCCTCCGTCAACGACGAGGATCAGTCCGACGACCTGGACGAGAGATCTCTGGACGTCTCGGGGCACGATGACGGGCTGAAGCTCGATGGCCGCGACCTGAGCCAGGTGGAGAGTAAAGAGGCCAAGCGGGCCAACGTGGACAAACTATTGGCGAGCCAAAGGCAGTCCCCCCATAATAACACAATCGACTCGTCCACCGGGGGCAATATGGCTGACATGAAGCGGCAGAAACGCAAACAGCCGCAGCCACAGCAACACGACGCCAGCTCGGCGCACTTCGAAGACCTGCCCATCAGGCGGCAGATACAGAAGCTGGAGGAGCAGCTTGAGGCCATGAAGAGGAAGCGAGATGAAGATCTGTGTATTGATGACGATGAGGATACAGAGGAGGAGGAGAATGTGGGAGGCAGGAGCAAGAGGTCGAGTCCAGTCAATGGCGAGGTGAAAAGACCCAGGCTTGAGACTAGCTGCAACGTTCGGCCAAGCCCACCTCCCGTGGAGAACGGTTATGACGCCAGCAACCACATGTCGCCAGGAAGCGACAGCGGCAAGCGCCAGAAAAGAAAGCAGACCCAGCCACAGCAGCACGACAACAACAAATTGGTTGAGGGGAACAACGAGCCGGGCGTCAACTTCAGGTACAACAACAACAGTTTGTACAGCTCTAAACACTTCGGACATGGCGAGGATCTTCATGGAATAGAAGATAATGTCAACGAGGTTAGCCCCATTAGTCTCATCGGGGGTGACAGCCTGTTCAGAAATAGCTTATACCGCGGACTTTCAGAGAAAGACTATTTGCATCGATTTCACAATGGGTTCAACCCACAATTTTATAGAGATAGTTTTTTCAGTAGAAACTTTTTTATGCGCCCTGATCTAGATCAGCTTTCCGCAATGAGAAACGCTCCCAAAGCTTTACCCACACGTCATGAGAATCTGGTCGTTGCGCCGGAAGCACAGCCCAAAGTCCCACCAGTGGATATCACAAAAATTGCCAGTGCCATCAAAGCGGAAGTGACGCAAGCCCTGAGCAAAGCGATCGATAGCGCAGTTAACAAAGCGTTTAATGAAAAACAGAATGCAGGCTCCGAATCTTCCACGGCAGCGGAGCCCAGCACGCCACACCAGCACGCGGAGAGACCATCGCACCAGACAAACCAACAACAACAACAGCAACAGCAACAACAACAGCAGCAACCGCTAAAGCCCCATCAGCCATCCGGGCTCTTCCACCACTTTATGCACCACCACCACACGCCCGTTCACCAAGCGCAGCAGACACCACAGCAGCCTCACCCCGTCAGCACACCATCGGAGCGAGAGGCCCTGAAGGAGACCGTGAACAACTCACAGGGCGAGAAGAAGCCCGAACTTGTGCCTTTCATCGAGCACCTCCATTTCCTGGAGAGGTTCGGCAACAGGCTGCAACAGGAGAAAATCAGCGCCTTCGAGCCCATAGCTAAAAACGACTCCGAACTGATCGTCCCGCACCCCGGCCCTACTCTCCCGTTCCACCCACACTTTCAATACTACCTCCCTCCCCAGGCGCTCACTGCGCCCGTGTACACAGGGGAACCCGAACAGACCGAGGCCCTGCCCCTCACGACCAAAAAGAAGCGCACGAAGGTCACGGACACGCGGCTGCACTCGCCCAGGTCGAAGCACGAGAAGCTTCTTCAGGACAACACCACGAGCTCCAGCATGGACCACGCCGATGCCCAGAGGCACCTGACTTTCCCCCATTTCCTCCCACCAGTCCTCCAGACCAGCGTCGCCATAACCAACCCGTCCCTCAGCCACTCGGATCTCCTCGCTCTCCGGCTCCGAGAGGCGTCTTACGGGGATTCCCGCATCCCGAGCCCGCAGGACCACTCCCCGCGGTCCGCCAGCGAGTCCCCGCACTTCATGAGCATGTACGACAGAAGCGGCATGGGCATGTCTGGTGACATCATGGATGGCGGCAGTCCAGGCAGTTCACATATGATATCCTTTTTATATTTTAAAGCATTTTAAACATATTTTAATTTGTTTTTAAACCTAGGTATGTGTTTTTTAAAATCTTATACAGGCCTATTGATATGAATATGAGTTCTATAGAATTAAGTTCATATTAGATCCAACATATTCATATATAGAACATATTATACTCAGCATCTTATTTAGGTCATCTAACCTTGCGACTTCATTCCCTAGATTACTTTCTTCTTTTTCTACATTCTCGATACTAATTAATGGGGGTGTTCAAACAACAAGGCCTATAGCTATGGTGAATTTTTTTTTACATACTTCATTTTAATTGCATGTTGTTAAACGGTATGTGCCTTTTTGTGTGTGTGCCCATTAGGCCTTCAACGATTTCTGTCAAAAATGGGATTTTGAAAAGTGGGGTATTTAAATAAAAACACACACGCACATGTGTAAACATCAATAGCTCTTTTTACTTCTTCGAAAATATCTTAGTTTTCGGACAACGCCAGCACAGGCCTATTCCAAACACTCACCTAAGTATTCGAAGTTATTTAATCACGAAGTTATACGAAACTAAAAAAAAAATGTTGTGCCTCTTCTTACCTTGGCATTAGCTTTGCATTTGGTACAGACGACCTAGATTGTTTTTTTTCAATTGAAATCTGAAAGTGAGCCGTATACCATGTGAGGTGCATGGAGTTGGGGCGGGAGTTGTTCATGGCGGAGGGGGGGGGCGTCCTTGTTTCTAGGGATCATGTTCTTATATGACTAGACAACAGATCGATAGAAAGAGATTGCCGTCCAAGGATTTTAGTCTGTTTTGTTAGGTGTGTGAGTGTAATGGTGTGTTTGTGTGCTTGATTACACGTTGATCATAAACACTGGATACACTGAGCACTTTGGGCTGGAATCCACAAATCTATCTATCTATCTGTCTAATCTAAATAACTATCAATCCATCTATCCATCTATCCATCTATCCATCTATCCATCTATCCATCTCCGTATATATCTGACTATATATTTATCTATCTATTTACCTATCTGCAGACAAGACAGAGACATGCAAAGGAATGGGCCCAGTGGAATCACATTTAACATATCAAAGGTGGGGCCCCACTCTTACGACACTGGGTGCCAACACCTCTCATCCGCCACTGTATTTTATAGTTCTTATACATTTCTATGTAACAACCAGTTCTGCCATATTTGTTACATGCAGCTTGCCTTTCCCTCCCATACAACCCCGTTCTTTTTAGTCCAAGACCAGGCTTTGTCTTTAATTGGCATCTTATTACCTCTAATCCCTCAAGTCTCAATTTTCCACGGTGATTTTCTTGACTGATTAGCGGGCTGGGACAGAGGAAAGAGGGGGGGGGGGGGTTATATGCATCGGCCCTACAGGCTGGACGATGTTGGCTGGATGTGTGGGGGGAGGGAGGGAAAGGTGTGCGGGGGGGGGGGGGGGTGAATGTCATAGAAGGAAAAAGGTGGGTGCATTTGGATAAAGCTAACATCGCACGCAACTCTGCGAGGCATAAGAAGAAAAATGCGATGAATAAGATAAGTAAGGGAAAAAATGGTAGGGAGTTATATGAAAGGGGTGAGTGGAAACAGTTCGAGTTAGTGATGGTTGTTAAAATAAAAATCAAACAATGATTTCTTGAAACGAACTTCTCTTACATTTTGTTGTTGTTGCGCCGAACGAACACCCGCCTCCCATTGTTGTTGTTTTTCTACTTAGTCACAGTGCATCTATTTATAGTGACAAAGACACAGCAAAGCACGAGGCTGAGATAGTGCGTTCTAAGTCTCGTGGGTGAAAGGTTGCTTTTAGTCATATTACAATAATATTCATGTATATTTGCAGTCATATATAAAGCATAACAGTTGTTGTTTTTTCGCAATGGCATTTTTTTAAAACCCAAATCTAAGTCTACGTTGCAAAGCTATATTTGTGTCGGTCATGGGTCAGTGGACTCTTTTTTCAATTTATATGATTATTCTTTCAAAAAGTACCTTTGTTTTTAGTCATTAAAGGTTAAGGTACTTGAAGGTGTGTTGAGATTTTAGGTTAAAAACTTTGTTTAACAAACAATTTAAATTTTAAAATATAATAAATCTCTAGTAAATTTACACTTTCTACCGTAAAAATATTTTCATAGTAAAAACAAATATTTAGTTATGTATATTTTTTATATATTAAAAACGAATCAACATTAAAATCCAAAGTTGAAAACTTTAAGTTTTCTCCCTTCCAAGTCGACCAAGTTATTGTCGCCCTTGTCTTCGAGTTGACGGGGGTTGACCTGATTACTCATCTTCTATACCTATCGCTTAACATCAGCTTTCGGCTGTCGCCTCTTGTTGTAACATCTCCGCATATCAAGAACTGTGTAATCTCCGGCTATCTTAGATGCGCCAACACATTTTCTCTTGGCAAGACATGCCCGAAAAATGTCTGATAAATCTTTTATACAACAGACCGTATCAAACAGTGTGTGTGTGTGTGTGTGTGTGTGTGTGTGTGTACTTTCGTTATCTCTTTATCTTGTATTGTTATCCATTGTCTATGTTGATTTATATGTATTAATGTTGTTTTTATATGAAAATCAACTATTATGGGCAGACAAAAATCTATATTAAAATACATTTTAAGAGTTGTGATCATTGGCCGTAACTTTTAAATTGTTAGTTTAAATATCATTTATTTCTTCTTGTTGTTCTTTCTTTCCTTTTCATACTTTTCTCTTTTTGTTTCTTTTCATTTCGATATTTTAAAAAATCATTTTTATCTTTCTTTTCTAAATCTTCCCTTTTCGTTCTTTTTTTTTTCTTATTTTCTTATTTTCTCTTTTCTTTTTCCTTTCATCTTTTTTTATTACTCTTTCTTTCTTTCTTTCGTTCTATCCAATCTCCATTTAGACCTAATTTACTTCTCCATTTCTTCCTTGTTACTATTATCTCCTTACATTTGTGTATAATATTTTCTAAAATATATCTTGTTTTCTACTTTTAAAACATTAACTTCTGCTCTAATCTCCATACAATCTCATTTCTTACCCTTAATCTTTTCTTTTTTTTAAGTTCTAAAAAATCTTACTTTCTTATAACTTACCATAAATATTTATAATTTCTTATTTTTTTCCCCGTAACATTTTTTTTTAAAGAAAAATATATCTTTATTTCTTTCTTGTTCTAAGCGTATCAAGCGAACTGTCTTCACAGTTTATCTACCCATGACACCAGGTATCAGATAACGCCTGACAACGTCTGAAGTCAGCACGTCGTCCCTAATCACTGGTCCCCAATCACTGGTATATTCATACTTCTTCGATCAGCTATCACTTGAAATCGATAAAACTATTTTGCTTGATGAGTGCATGTGTGCTCGCACATGTGTGTGTGTGTGTGTTTCTTTTATCTTTCACAGCTACTTTTAAAGTGACCCAATCTTCTCTGCCCACAGTGGCGTAACGAAGGCGGGGGGGGGGGGGGGGGGGCTTAATGGGGCTGCTACCAGAGGGGCAATTGTAAAAAGTAAAGAACAACAAAGACAACAGTAATTTAAATAGTCCTAAGTATAAAAGCCAGGTCATCGTGCTATTAATTCAATCCACTCGAATGCTTTGAATCATACTTCATTTTCTGACAATTTTTGTTCTAACATGGATTCGAACGCAATACTTTGGTAATGTCAATCGTACATTCTGTCCCACCCAGACAGTTGGCCACATAGGCATATGGAATCAAAGGGCCTCCGCTGCAGATACTTACAAGTATTTATGCATTTCTGAAATTCTTCTTTAAGTAATACATTTGCCGCAAAGTAAAATACAGCAAAAGATTATTTCTTCTTTATAGACGTGTTTCTTTTCATCCGTTTGTTGTGTTTTCTTTACATTTTCTTGAATGGACTGAATAGACCCATTAGACCACTCAAAACTACAACAAAGCATGTCTTTGTATTCTTCTATACTTTACAATGTCTGGATAGCTAACTCTTCAACGTGTCCAGCTCCTCACAAGTCTTGAGTGTCTATGTGGAGCACTTAATCGTATAGACACTCTTAATCATAAAGACACACTTAGTCATAAAGACACACTTTGTCGTAAAGACACACTTTGTCGTAAAGACACACTTTGTCGTAAAGAGACACTTAGTCTTAGATACACACCTAGTCGTAAAGACACACTTAGTTGTTGAGACACCCTTAGTCGTAAAGACACACTTAGTCGTATTATAATCCATTCAGTGTAACCCTGCTCTTGCACTCTATTTCTTGTAGAAGACACTTGAATAGCTTTTTTAAGGGAGCTCCGCGTGCCATTGAATTTTGCTCTTCGTGCCAAGTCTGTCACAAGCTTCGTAGGTTGCCGAACCCTGTTCTAGACAGCCTTTCATCCTTAATTAAAGAAAAATAATATAACAAACTTTTTGAAGTTTAGTTTTCGTATGGTGGACGAAGCATAGCCTTGACCTTTAGAAAAAACACTTTAATCAGTGCGTAGGTTTAAGTTATTGTCATATGCTTATATAATCGTAATCAAAATTCAGTGCCAACTGATAGCTCAGATCAAAGGTTCTAGAACTGTTATCAACGAGCACCGGGTCATTGGCGGACATTTTTTTTGGGGGAGATAGATTGAAGAAAGGAGCGAGGGTTTTTCCCGAGTGTAGTTTATCGTTTTCAAAGTAGTGGCGTGTGTTGTTTGAGTAGCGAAGTAAGAAGTAATGTGAGACTAGATTACTTTTTAAATTGTTAGTTCTATTTAACGTATTTTATCGTTTGATATATACTTAAACACAGTCATACAGTCAAACTAATAGACATACACAAAAGCATACACATTGACTAACACACAGACACACACACACATACATACACACACAGACACACCCACAGACACATGTACGCACAGTCAGTCATCAAATGTTCTAATGCTCACAAGAAAGTGCCAACAAACAAATGGATGGCGTGAGGACTTGGGGAATGGTCCGGTGGGGAGGCGGAGGGGGGCGAGTGTTGGGATATGAAATCAGGGGCGTCACCTCTTGTGAGAAACTTGCGCTTTGATGGAAGAGGTGACAAGCACGTGAATCCTTTTCTTGTCTTCAACCTCCCCCCTTTACTCCCTCCCTTTTCCCCCTTCCAAACCCTCTCCGTCTTCATCTTGTGAAAGGCGCACGCACACCTTCCTTTCCTCCTTGAGGTCATCAATACACGTCCACTGACCATCCTCTTCATTCCTTCCCCCTGCCACCTTCTTCTTTCCATCTCTTCATCTTTTTTTCTTTCACATCCTCCTCCCCCTCTACGATTGAGCGAGAAAAGAGTAGAGTATCATCACTAATGTTCCTCCTAGCTATCATAACTGTGATAACGCCCATTTTCTCCGACGCCCTCCTTACCCCGTCCCGCCCCCGCTCTCACGCACGTACATCCCAGCCTCCCCCACACCCCGCCCTCTCCGTTCCACGCGCACACACACACACACAGGAGGAATTTGATCGTTGATCGCAATGCATTATTGAATAGTCATTACCCGGGGCCCCTGGATTCCAAGACGCATGAGGCCTCGCGGGGTGCCACCCCTCCCCCCCCCGCCTAACGCTTACTTTATGGAGAATGGGCGGTTTACTTTTTTTTCTTTTCTTGAACACCCGATAACGGCGCCCTTCCCTCTCCCCCCCCCCCCATACATCCCGAAAAATGATGAATAGTGTGTGAGTGTTGGGGTTGTAGGGAGTTGAGGTTTGGGGATGGGAAGGTGGCGCCCCAGAAGGAGGCACTTAACTTTCCCTTTTTCTTCTCCAGTTATTATTAATATTCTGTTAGGCTGGAGACACTCACCCCCCCCCCCACCCTCCCATTTAATCATCTAAATCATCAGTGTAGTTTTGTGAACAATTTCTAGAAGATTGCCTAGAACAACTACCAGATTAATGGAATTGCAGGAAATTTATGCGATATTTCTAGAAGGCACAAAAAATGTGATAACAACAAAAGCGAAAGAATATCGGATAGCAAACAATAATTTGGGATGGGGGGGGGGGGGAGGTATCTAATTCCTTAGGGGATTGTTCTTTCTCACCCTATCTTTTAATTCTTAGCCCAAAAATTACCACCACCCCAAAAAAAACAACAACTTGAAAAACACTTAAAAATGATATTAAATGATTAATTTTTCGTCTGTGTGATAGATGAAATAATTGGGTTTACATAGCGTCATTGTGAATTCTTGTTACTGTATAAATTAGATTTAAAGTCTGTTAATGGAACGTAAGAAGGATAATGTTGATCCGATTTTCTTGTCAAGTTGATATTTGGGTCGTTTACTGACCCCTGAATTCACAAGTCTGATAACAGACGACAATCTTTTAAAAAGGCTTTGTGTGGGCAGGCCGTTATACTGATAGTGGACTGACGTCACGTGTGGTAGAGTGTAGAGTTCAGCTCCGTCCACCTTCTTACCAACTGATGCTGTTGAAAAAAACTTAATTTTCATGTTAACGAAACCATGGAAAAATAGAAAGATGGGAGGATAGATAGATGGATGTGGGGATGGATGGATATAAGACTAGACAGGTGGATAGATAGAAAGATAGAGATAAACTGATAGAACTATATGTACATAGATAAGGGGGGGGGGGGGTAAATAGGCCTATAATACATGGATAAATAGATTTATGGATATTTATTAGGATCGAAAAGTGTAAAGATAGAAAGATATGTCAATGGATAGATATATGGATACATAGATCGATAGACAAGAAAAAAAGAGTCTTTAAAAAATATTTTTTTTGCTTACAACAATGTATTAAGAGCATATTTTTTTTTTTCTCGAGAAAGAAGCTTTATTTACGAAGACAAGTTTTAATGTTAGTTTATGTGGTTTTCTTTGTTTGATTGTTGTTTGATGGATAAAAGAAAACTGTTTAATAAATGAACAACAGAAGGAAACTCACTAAAACGGTAATGGCTCCAGTTTGTATGTGAGTGAGTGTGTTTGTGTGTGTAGTTATAGGCGTGGTGGGTGGTGGGTGGTGATAGTTGCGCATTGATGGCTTTTGCTAGATGAGTCGGGGGGGTGGGGGGGGGGGGGCGTTCATGAAGTTGATCCACGAGACTGGGGCTCACACCTTCAAGGCATTTGCAATCAAGTAAGAGCGCGTGCTCCCCGCGAGACAGCGACTCGATCTGAAGTATCGCCGTTTGTTATGTTATGGTTTGTTTTTTTGTGTTGTTGTATTTTTTTTTTATGTCTTCCCCACACGACAGCTTGCAAAAACATTCATATAAGTGTTTAGCTGCTTTCCTCATTGGACGTGTGTCAGACCAGGGCAGATAACATGAAATTGATGATGGATGGAATTAGGGAGGGGACAGAGAGGGGCGGCCTAGCAAGGTGGTTCATGAGAGTTTACTTAAGTTTTGTAAAGTTGTTTTTTTAATTTTAATTGCATTAGTTAACAAATTAACAATATCGTTGTTGAAGATCGCCTATTGACTGGGGTTTTTCTTAACCATTTCTACTATGTTCACGAATTTACTTATTAAATAACTCACGCGCAAAAGTCATTGATTCACTTAATTGCACACTGGTTATTTTACTCACCACTAATCGATTCACTCACTTACCAATTGATTCACTGACTGATTGATTCATGAACTGTCACTCATTCAATCATTCATTTACTCATTCCCTTACTCTCTCTCTCTCTCTCTCTCATTACTCATGCATTCACTTACCTATCAAACCTACTCACTCACACAGTTCATCATTATTTCCTTCACTTCCTGACAAGTTTAAATCCTCTAACTCCCTCCCCCCCCTCCACCCCTTACTCCTGTTGTTCCCTTTCCTACCGTCACCCTACCACACATAGCTGTTTATTTTTCTCATTCTTGTCTAGTGGCAGATGTTACAGAGATGGGGCAAATTGTCTAGGTGAGAATAGCACGCCGTCACACTTGTCACAGAACACATCCTTATAGACCTACCCCCCACCCACCTCAGTCAACCCCACCCCAGCCCCAGCGATTACTTGAGAAGGCATATATAATGTATAAATATATGTATTTGTTTTTACTGTCCTATCACCTTGGGCAACAGATGATCCTGTCCTTACAAAGATGGCTACCGGAAATTTTCATTTTTCTAAGGGTTGTCACTCCTGCGTATTTTCTTTTGTGTGAAACCGAACTCCGTGTTAACTTTCCATTATCTTTTTATTTTGTTTTGCCTGTATATTTTAATGTCGATCGTGTTACACAGTTAATTGGTTTTAATAATATTTTCTTTATAAGGGTTATGTGGGAAATAGGGGGTGGGGGAGTCACCGGTTGTGGAAACAAAAAAGCGAAACGTTATCGTCAGAACATGGGGACCAAAGAAACAAACATTGGATACCGCGTTAACCAATCAGAAGATGCGTATATTTTTTAAAATTAAACCATTCAACCAATCAAACAATTTCAAGCGATCACCACGTGACACTGCCCTTGTGGTCAGTAAGATCATAGTTGAAACCCTAAATGAAGAGTTATTTTTCTTTTTCAAATCTATTCTGCTATTCTCGTTAATCTGTTCGTTGTTTGTTTTTTAACTAATTCAATTTAAACATACAATTTTCGTTCCTTTATTTCATTGTTAAGTAAAGGCTTTGTCTGATCAATTTGAAAAAAAATAATTTTATCTCAGAATTTATCTGAACAGAAAATTTTATTGTTTACAATACTACCAGAAAAAAAAAATAAAAAACGTACTTACCCCCCCCCCCCCTCTCTTTTTTTTTCCAGTCTTCATTTTTCCATCGTAAAATATTTCCTCCCTACTGAGAATAAAAATTTTTTAACATCAAGACCCCACCCCAGTCTATTCCATCCCAGACGCTCTTGTCTGCATCGTTTCTTTTTTTTCTTTTTTTTTGATCTTTTCATATATTTTTTTGTTTGACTCATTTGACAGTTACATTAATGACTTTTAACCAACCTAATATTCAAATTAGAACAGCTTTTAGAACAATAAGAAGGGTAAAATATCCATTACACACAGTAACAATAGACAACAAGTTACAACAAAACACCAACGTAAAATACTATCTCTGATCAGTATATTTTTTTTTTCTCTATTGCTGTTTTCAATTTCCCTTTTCTGTCTATCTATCTTTCTTTCTTTCTGTCTTTCTTCTCTTGTCATATTTGGTAGCACCTGTGACATCCTCCCCCCCCCCCTCCCCCCCCCCCCCAGTATCTTGTAACCTTTTCTCTCGCCGTGTGCTTTACATCTTGAGCACTACTCGCCAACTGTCTCGGTAATTACTAGTAGATTGGCTCGTTGTTGTTTTTTTTAATCTGGAAACGTCTACTTAATAGAAAGTTCGAATATAATCACATGCCCGTTAACCGCAGTGACTTTCTGTTTAACAGCCAGAAAGAAAAAAAGTGAAATCCATCTATGATCTATAAGATGCGTTTAAAATGAATTCCCCAAATAACCTAAAAGTTATATAAAACCATAGATCTAGGTCTGTTATGTATAATGTAGTAACTACATTTCTAGGATGTAAATTATAACGTCTACGTGGAAGTAGGAAGCAGGGTTCTCACACAGTCTGTAAAGTCTGGAAAAGTCTGGAGTTTAAAAAAAAAAAATCAAGGCCTGGACAACCTTGAATATCGGCATTTTAGCCTGGAAAAATAGCCTGTCAGCCTGGAAATTTATCAAAATCTATATTTATATCTAAATTTATTATAAAAATCAAGGTCAGACAAAAAACGCCAATCCCATTGTTATACGCCATAAACGCCCACTGACCGAGCCTTAGATTAATACCTTATTCTCGCAATATTTAGGTCACTTAGGGGAGAAGGCGTGTGACCATTTTGAAATAACGTGTTCGAGCAGCCTGGAATTTGGCTCTTTTAGCCTTGAAATAGTCTGGAAACAGCCTTGATTTTTTTTTTCTGAAAAAATGTGAGAACCCTGGAAGAAGGTCTACCAGTTGTTGTTATATAGTTTATATATAAACACTAAACGTTCATTTTATTAGAATGGTTATATGAATACGATTAAGACTTATAAAAGGTCAGAGAAAATGTATTCGTAACTCATGCCGACATTTTTGTCTCATTAGAAAAAAAACGTTTTTCTGGTAGTATTTCAAAACGAGGTTGAACACGGCAGGAATGGCCTATGTATTATCTTTTATTTTAAGAAACAACAACATCACATCAACGAAAAAAACACTAGAACTGGCTTTAAATAGTTTAAAACCGTAACACTTGTGACAAAAGGTGTTCTTGAAACCCCTACGGTTTGCAACGATGTAGCGTTTGAGAACTACTGCAGTTCAAAACTAGATGCAAAGTGTTCGGCCACTTCTCCCATTGATTTCTCCTCTGCAATGTGACACCCTCATCAGTATTATCTGGACATCTTTTTCTTCTTCTTCTTCTTCTTCTCACAGATCTAGAGACCATGCGGCCCCCTTCTCCATCTCCATATCATCGCCAGTTTTCTTTTCCAGTGGAAGCTGGCCTCTCCATACGACAGGTTGTCAAAAAAAAAAAAAGAAGAGAAAAAAATGCTTGCAAAGCAGATGCATGTCTCAACCCTAGGGGTGGAAGAGGTCGTGGGAGGGGAGAGGGGGGCGCCATTAGATAACAAGCGTAATGAATTGATGAAATATATGTGTTGTTTTTATAGTTATTTCATTTGTAGCATCAATTGTATGCACATAGAGCCGCATAGAGCCACATAGAGCCGCATAGAGCCGCATAGAGCCGCATAGAGCCACATAGAGCCACATAGAGCCACATAGGGCCACATAGAGCCACATAGAGCCACATAGAGCCGCATAGAGCCACATAGAGTGTTTTTTTTCTTCAGTGTTAGGGTATTTCTAAACGAACTATTTATTTAGTATTGCTTTCACACCGAGTGGGCCCATGGGACAAGTGAAAAATCTTGTACGAGTTTCCGTGGATGTGGTATACAAAGGGATCGTGTGGCCATCACATTGCCGAGCCGCCTTTACTTTTTCCCCAATGTCACATATCCATCAGAGCTAGGTACATCCCTTTTTTTTTATTTAGACATAATATTTAAACATATGTTCATCTAGTACATATTAATACATGTATTGTCTAATCACTGAATATTATATTAATTAGCTCTGGCTAAAATAATCTTATGTTTACATGCTTCTTCTTCTTCTCTCTCTCTCTCTCTCTTTTTCAACCATCTTCTCTTCTTCATTTATTATGTGCGTCTGTTGTTCATTTATCCTTGAGCGTTCGCTTGTGTGTGTGTGTAGCTCATTATTAATTTTTTTGTTGTAAACCTGACAAGTGTATTGTTAAACCCATACTGTAATTACTTCGAGGAGTGATTACTGAGAGGGGGCAACTGTACGCCACACTGTAACGGGTTGGAAGAAATTGGTTGAGGTGATCTATGCGGGCGCCCCAATGCACCATGCTATTGTTCGAGTCTCAGGCTAGCCCTTTTGTGTTCTCTCATTGTGTTGTATCGCGCGTGTGTGTGTGTGTGTGTGGTTGTTGTCATTGAATGTTTCCAGTCTTCCGTGACATCCCAGGTATTGCATTGGGGGGATAAGTGGGGTGGGGAGGAGGAGTTGGGGCGTGGTGGTGTCAAATACACGTGAAGAAAAGAGGAGCATATGTTGTGATAGAAGGCTGATCATTGTAACTGGAACATGTTCAAGCAAGTTGAAATGAACAAATTCTAAGTTGGCATCAAGTCTATTTAAAGCATCTCATTAACTGATGGAGTTTCGTTGTTTCTTCTTTTTTTTTTTTTGTATACTTTTTTATTGTTATTTTCGGTTTTGTGTTGACAACTAACCCCTTTTTTTTTCTCCATATCAAGTTGTATTGTAGCCAGTGTAACATATGGATGGGACAGGGACACAGATGTCTTGAAACGAAACACTTTGTGTTTGAAGCAAAAGAAAATGTCTTCAATGTTAAACAGATATTGTGTATTGCTCTTTTATTCATGGAGGATAGGGGAATCGTGTGTTAGGGTTAGTACGTGGGGTATTATGCCAGGTAATTAAGATTGGTAATGAATATCCATCAATGATCCTCCTGCCTCCCCCCTATATATTCGTGGCCCCATCCCCTTTTTCCCACTATCACCTGTAGACATGAACGCACATTGAGTCCCCAGTATCAACTGTCTCCGTTCGCTTGTTCTAATCTAACAGAAACGTTCAATTAATACCGATTAAATTTGTAGGCTACGATTCTATAAGTATATCTCTAGGTGGAAAACGTATTGCAAGGGACAATATGATTATTATTAAGGATACCCAGTCTGATGCTAAGACAGAAGAAAAGAAGAAAGAACAACAGTGTTGGTCGTCTACTGGGCTATTTTTAGGTCAGTTAGATGTCCAGTTAGATGGTTAGCGTTATGGTCAGTTAGCTGTCCAGTGTGGGAGGTTGACGTTTAGATAGACTTATTTTTCTTTCTCTTTGGACTTTTAGATTGTTTCAACGCATACACAATTATATACACACACACGCACCCAGTCACACGACCAGGTAACTAGAACGTAAAGGGGGGTGGGTCCTTTCACAATGTTTGCCGACCTGGGTTGACTTAAACGTCGTCACCCCCACCCCTTTCCATTTCTTCCCGCAGGGTCGGAATGAGGGAGGGAGAAGGGTTGGTTGGGCTCGAGAGCACAAATTAGGGTTCTGTCTTAGTCCAGCGGGTTGTATTTAAACGACATGTAGCCCTGTCTGATCTAGAATGAGTGAATATACACACGGAGCTAATGTCACACGGAGCTAATGTCACACGGCCAGATTTGCAGTGGGTTTCGAGAGTTAGATTCTTAACTGTCATCACAAATCACTCTCCTTCCCTTCTCCCCCTCCTAATACTACCATGTTACAAATTGTAAAAGAAATTAGAAAATATATTTATAGGCAAATGCAAAATCTACTGACATGACAAGAAAGATATTTAAGTTTAAGCATCTAATGAATAATCTGTTGTTAAATTAGGCCCCTAGTATTTATCCGTCATTTTCTTTAATTCACTTTCTTTTTTTTTCTGTTTGTTATAAAATGTATGAAATTATATAATGATATATTGCTTTGTGTAGCCATGTACTCATAATTCATGCATGTAACAATGCAGTTGCATTTACACACACACACAAAATAAATAATACAGTTTCAATTGACCTTAACCTATGTACCACACCTCAACTTTGACCCCGATGCACCTGCGCAAGGCCAAGCTGATGTTCTTCTACACGCGGTACCCGAGTTCTTCCATACTGAAAATGTACTTCCCTGACGTAATGTTCAACAAGAACAACACGGCACAGTTGGTGAAATGGTTCTCAAACTTTAGGTGAGTCAGTCCTTGGTGCTGTCGGTGTCGTGTCTCTCTCTCTCTGTGTCTTGTGTGTGTGTCTGTGTATGAGATGTTCCTTCTTCCTCAACCTGCTTACATGCTTTTTTCATTTAATAGCATATTGTCATGGCTGGTAAAACTGCCGAGTTATTCTGCCATTGAAACTATTAAAAGGAGAGAGTGTGTGAGAGAGAGTGTGAGAGCGAGAGAGAGAGAGAAGAGGAAGGAATGAGCTACGAAGGAGAAATAGAGGGTGGGGGAGGGCACAAGGGTGTTCATCTCATCCACACGTAAATAATATTAAGCACTGACCTATATAATATATTGTTTAATTAATTTATTTTATATTTTGTTTCTTGTTGTTTTTGTTTTCAATGATGATCATTTGCTGTCATTTGTGGCGCGCCCCGCAGCTCAATCACACACGATTGCACTTTTCCCCCTCGCATTCTCTCACGCACACACACAAGGAGTCTGCCCAGATTCGCACAGGGCATGGTAGGGTGCCTTAATATCATTTGGCTTCATTCGTATGGATCATCAAAAACACACACACACATTCACACAATCAGAAATGGCGAGAAAGGAACCGGAGAGGAGGGAGGGGGGCCCACAATGAAATAAATAAAAGCAGTGTCCGTATAGAATACCTGCTGTCCAATCAATGATGGTTGGGGCAGGGGGGCGCCAACAGACCATCGGCCGAGAACAATCAGGCTCAATTATACGATTGGGACAAAGCCAAACTCCAACTCTCTCCCACCCCTCCCTCCCAACCTCAAACTATCCTCCCACAACCCAATCCAGCCAACCACCTAGTCGCCCCGCTCCAAGCTTCTCGTTAGCTCCGGTCACTCATTAAGTTACGGAGTCTTGGGAGAGCAGAAAGTATGAATTTGGACATTGGTGCGTGAGCGAAGTGCAAACACACACACACACACACAAACACACACGTAGCTAACTCTTTCATAGGAATATCACACACCATCATCAAACCCTGGAAATGTGAGCATGACATCACTCCACCACCCCACACCCCAAACCTTCCCTGTTTAGCACCCTACATGCTGTCCACAACAACTCCTGGTAGAATGACCGATCGATCAGACAGAAGTGTTTTTTGTGTGTGGGCCATATTTACAACTTCCACTAGAGGATGTAATCGCTCCGGTTGGTCCGGCACGGGCGTTTTTGTCCGTCTCCGAAGCTGGTGGGCGATGAAAGGGCCACGGGTCGCGTGGACACAAATTGCCGGGGCCGTTTATAAACAAGGATGCTTTTTTCCTGATTCTCTTGTGGCCAATTGAGCCACACATACAGATTGTCAATGTATAATTAATAATGCGGGTTCTCTACTTTACTTCTCTTTACTTTATTAAAACTATAACATTTTCATTTAATAAAATAGTTAGAATAGAATTGCAATAAGTAAAAAAGAATGTTAACTATATATGGGACGCGATACATGAAAAATGTAACAAACAGCACATAAACTCGCCGGACTACAATGGCGAACCAATTTAATCTGCTGCAATTAAATATTCATTTCCCCCGGCAAAGTTAATATAAAAAAAAAACCAACGACAGGAATAATTTTCCGTAATAACTTCTGTATTCTCTTTAACATGTCATGTCTTCCTTTATTTACTACGTAGCCAACATCGACATACATAGACAACACAACTGAACTGTACACAAAGAATATATCTTACCGTCATGATTATTTATAAAGGCTGTGGGCCCGGGGCCCACATTTACATGCACAGAGTCTCAGGGAGCGCCCTGCTCCGAACGCCAGCTTGGTGCCAGTAAATGCACCCTTAACGCCTCTCCCCTTTAAATAATTGACACATATATACACACAGTGATAGATAGAGAGTCGAAGAACCCTCTCGTCGACTCGCGCCCCAAACTTGCTTGGGGGAGGAAGGATGACAGTGTGTGTGTGTGGTGAGGGGTGGGGGCGAGAGATGAGGGCGCCGCTATCTTTGAGTAAAGAATGTAGATCATAGCTGTTGGCGCATGCAAGGGGGAAGACATTTACTTGAGTTTCGACCTTTGAACTTATAGGCCAGCTAAATCTTTCCGCGCGGAACCCAAATAACAGAGCCAGGAGTAAAAACAACACCAGTCACACCATAGATAACTAACTATACACATCCAAAAGCGCTATAAAAAAAAAACCTAACCCGGTATTTCTTTATCTCTCTTGGGGTGGGGGAAGGAGGGGATCATTTCCTGTTTCTGTGACAGCTTCTCCCTGGATGTGACAGAATTCTCTCCCCCGGACCCTCTCCATCCAGTCTCATATTTGGCTCCAGTGTCCCCCCTCCCTCCCTCCAACCAGTTGACCTCCACCCCCCACCTCCTCCTTCCTGCCTCTCCTTACAAGTCTCTGCCTCCCTCCCCACGCCTGACTCGACATTTTCCCCTGGACTTAACGCTTATTAAAGTTTCATTGGTTTCATATATGTAATGCATCATGGGCAGCCGTTATTAGCTCTTCCCATTCTCCACAGCGCCCTGTCCCACGGGGCGTCAAGTTGTTGCCCCTGGATCCCCTTCTCTCCTTCGACCACTCCACTCGACCCCTTACACCTTCTCTCCTCCTCAAAACCATATCACCCCTCATCCTTTTACAATTCTCAGTCGCATGTTAAATACTTCCAGAAAGAATGTCCCCCCTCCCCTCCCTCAACGCCCCCCCCACACTCCCTCCAGAACTCCACTCGTCATATATGACATTGTCGCCCTTGTTCCCTCTAAATGTAAAGTTCCCTAGCGACTTCTATTGACACAGATTATAGACCGGACAACGTCAACGTGGACAATGGACTGGAGAGGATAAAAGAAATCATTTGGTGATTATCTATGTAAGAAAAAACACAGTGGACGATTTTACTGAGCTTTTTTTTTCTCTCCCCCCCCCCACCCCACCCCACCAAATCGTATCATCTTACTAAACAAAGCGCAAGGTTTTTTTTGTTTTGTTTTGTTTTTAGCATTTTTTTTAGCTACTTTTCTCCTGGGAACAAAACTCAGAATGCTAATTTCTGGCATCGCGATGGGCGTCTCGGATTTTTTTTTTTTTTGTTATTATTTTTCCAGCGCGCGGTTTGTTTTCGGTGACGTCACGGACGAGCAGGACCGCACTTGAAGAATGTCAATAGCAAGAAGTTTTTAATCTCATCGGCATTGTCTTCGGGGATTTTGTCAAAGTGATTCCAGGCGTTGTTAGCCCGCCCGGCACGGCCGTGATCCTGCATGCTAAACGAACAATTTGGAATCATCTTCAGAAGAGGGCTTAAGTTGATGAGCCGATGGGGGCAGAGGGAGGTGGGGGAGTGGGGCAAAGGGGTGTGGGGGGTGGGGCGGAGGTGTTGCCTAGCCTCTAGGAGCCGTGAAACTCTAAGACAATTCCCAACGCCTCGCCCCCCCCCTCCATCCCACTTCTGACACCCACAAATGCAGATTTGTCTATACGCACATTGCCATTGTCACATGAGGACATCATTTTGATGCATGCGATGATTTAATGCCAGATCCGAAACAGCTTATTGAAACAGTCTCTGTGAGACAGCTTATTGAAACAGTCTCTGTGAGACAGCTTATTGAAACAGTCTCTGTGAGACAGGACATTCAAGAGAGAGAGAGATGGGGTTTACCGATAGTAAGAACGTGTTTCTGACCAATGAAAATGCCAAATATCCCCATGGTGACATACATATTTTATGCATCCCCAATCTATGAACGACATTCAAGCGTACGAATAAAACCGATGCATATCGTATCAGAAGTTGGACGCACATAACAAACAACATACCAGATAAACTATTGACCCGACAAGCCCCCCCCCCCCCCAAACTCACCCCCCCCCACCACCACCAACCCTTACCCGAAATCTCGTCCTTTCCCGTCCTCTTCTATTCCAAGTTATCGTGCGTGACTTCGCGGATCAGTACGCGTGTGTGTCTGTGTGTGTGTCCTTTATTACCCTCCGCCCCCCCCTCCTTCCCATGTCTCCCTCTAACCGAAGATCGTGCCAGTCTAAGATGGATGTCATCCTCTTAAAAACTCTGGAAGCTCAGAACTCTGGGAAGGTGGCCCGCGCCGCTAAGAGCCAGCCGTCGTCTGCTCCCATGATCGCTTCTAATACTCTTGCTAATAGGGTCTTCAGTATTGTCGTGAAGGGACGCCTCCCCTCCCTCCTTCTAAGCGAGTAGGTATAAAAGAAGATTACTTGAGAGAGTCATTTCGTTCTACCTTCAAATTTCCTCATCCCTTCCCTCTCACATTGGCCAACGAGAGAACAAACCAAAACACAACAAAAAAAAAAAAGTGTAATTAAAAGATCTCACACAATCTCGTGAGGTTTTGTCTCAACTGTAAGCGCGTGATACTCTTTTCTTTCTCTCATTATTATTTTCTGTGTGTGTCAAACTGACTCCTTCCCGCCCCTTCTTCTGATTTCTTTTTCTATTGTCTGCTTCCGTGACTTAATAAAAATGGCGTAAACGAAAGAGTTGAACTAAAATGTGGCTACATTGTATCTTAATTTCTTTGGGTTTTTTGTTGTAGTACGGCAAATATGTTGGTGGCCTTTTAGTAAGCCTAACAAAATGTCTGCAATTGTTTCTTGTTTTACCATACTAATATTTGAAATGTCAGAATAAAAAATTGTTTGAAAAAAAAAAATGGTTTTCGAGGGAACGTTTGTATCACATTTGGACAAGGTAAAACGCATTGAAAGCGAGTTCAAAATGTGGGAGGCCCTACGAATGTGAAAGCGAGTTCAAAATGTGGGAGGCCCTTCGAATGTGAAAGCGAGTTCAAAATGTGGGAGGCCCTTCGAATGTGAAAGCGAGTTCAAAATGTGGGAGGCCCTACGAATGTGAAAGCGAGTTCAAAATGTGGGAGGCCCTTCGAATGTGAAAGCGAGTTCAAAATGTGGGAGGCCCTACGAATGTGAAAGCGAGTTCAAAATGTGGGAGGCCCTACGAATGTGAAAGCGAGTTCAAAATGTGGGAGGCCCTACGAATGTGAAAGCGAGTTCAAAATGTGGGAGGCCCTACGAATGTGAAAGCGAGTTCAAAATGTGGGAGGCCCTACGAATGTGAAAGCGAGTTCAAAATGTGGGAGGCCCTACGAATGTGAAAGCGAGTTCAAAATGTGGGAGGCCCTACGAATGTGAAAGCGAGTTCAAAATGTGGGAGGCCCTACGAATGTGAAAGCGAGTTCAAAATGTGGGAGGCCCTACGAATGTGAAAGCGAGTTCAAAATGTGGGAGGCCCTACGAATGTGAAAGCGAGTTCAAAATGTGGGAGGCCCTACGAATGTGAAAGCGAGTTCAAAATGTGGGAGGCCCTACGAATGTGAAAGCGAGTTCAAAATGTGGGAGGCCCTACGAATGTGAAAGCGAGTTCAAAATGTGGGAGGCCCTACGAATGTGAAAGCGAGTTCAAAATGTGAGAGGCCCTACGAATGTGAAAGCGAGTTCAAAATGTGAGAGGCCCTACGAATGTGAAAGCGAGTTCAAAATGTGGGAGGCCCTACGAATGTGAAAGCGAGTTCAAAATGTGGGAGGCCCTACGAATGTGAAAGCGAGTTCAAAATGTGGGAGGCCCTACGAATGTGAAAGCGAGTTCAAAATGTGAGAGGCCCTACGAATGTGAAAGCGAGTTCAAAATGTGGGAGGCCCTACGAATGTGAAAGCGAGTTCAAAATGTGGGAGGCCCTACGAATGTGAAAGCGAGTTCAAAATGTGGGAGGCCCTACGAATGTGAAAGCGAGTTCAAAATGTGGGAGGCCCTACGAATGTGAAAGCGAGTTCAAAATGTGGGAGGCCCTACGAATGTGAAAGCGAGTTCAAAATGTGGGAGGCCCTACGAATGTGAAAGCGAGTTCAAAATGTGGGAGGCCCTACGAATGTGAAAGCGAGTTCAAAATGTGGGAGGCCCTACGAATGTGAAAGCGAGTTCAAAATGTGGGAGGCCCTACGAATGTGAAAGCGAGTTCAAAATGTGGGAGGCCCTACGAATGTGAAAGCGAGTTCAAAATGTGGGAGGCCCTACGAATGTGAAAGCGAGTTCAAAATGTGGGAGGCCCTACGAATGTGAAAGCGAGTTCAAAATGTGGGAGGCCCTACGAATGTGAAAGCGAGTTCAAAATGTGGGAGGCCCTACGAATGTGAAAGCGAGTTCAAAATGTGGGAGGCCCTACGAATGTGAAAGCGAGTTCAAAATGTGAGAGGCCCTACGAATGTGAAAGCGAGTTCAAAATGTGGGAGGCCCTACGAATGTGAAAGCGAGTTCAAAATGTGGGAGGCCCTACGAATGTGAAAGCGAGTTCAAAATGTGGGAGGCCCTACGAATGTGAAAGCGAGTTCAAAATGTGGGAGGCCCTACGAATATGAAAGCGAGTTCAAAATGTGGGAGGCCCTACGAATATGAAAGCGAGTTCAAAATGTGGGAGGCCCTACGAATATGAAAGCGAGTTCAAAATGTGGGAGGCCCTACGAATGTGAAAGCGAGTTCAAAATGTGGGAGGCCCTACGAATGTGAAAGCGAGTTCAAAATGTGGGAGGCCCTACGAATGTGAAAGCGAGTTCAAAATGTGGGAGGCCCTACGAATATGAAAGCGAGTTCAAAATGTGGGAGGCCCTACGAATATGAAAGCGAGTTCAAAATGTGGGAGGCCCTACGAATATGAAAGCGAGTTCAAAATGTGGGAGGCCCTACGAATATGAAAGCGAGTTCAAAATGTGGGAGGCCCTACGAATATGAAAGCGAGTTCAAAATGTGGGAGGCCCTACGAATATGAAAGCGAGTTCAAAATGTGGGAGGCCCTACGAATATGAAAGCGAGTTCAAAATGTGGGAGGCCCTACGAATATGAAAGCGAGTTCAAAATGTGGGAGGCCCTACGAATATGAAAGCGAGTTCAAAATGTGGGAGGCCCTACGAATATGAAAGCGAGTTCAAAATGTGGGAGGCCCTACGAATATGAAAGCGAGTTCAAAATGTGGGAGGCCCTACGAATATGAAAGCGAGTTCAAAATGTGGGAGGCCCTACGAATATGAAAGCGAGTTCAAAATGTGGGAGGCCCTACGAATATGAAAGCGAGTTCAAAATGTGGGAGGCCCTACGAATATGAAAGCGAGTTCAAAATGTGGGAGGCCCTACGAATATGAAAGCGAGTTCAAAATGTGGGAGGCCCTACGAATATGAAAGCGAGTTCAAAATGTGGGAGGCCCTACGAATATGAAAGCGAGTTCAAAATGTGGGAGGCCCTACGAATGTGAAAGCGAGTTCAAAATGTGGGAGGCCCTACGAATATGAAAGCGAGTTCAAAATGTGGGAGGCCCTACGAATGTGAAAGCGAGTTCAAAATGTGGGAGGCCCTACGAATGTGAAAGCGAGTTCAAAATGTGGGAGGCCCTACGAATGTGAAAGCGAGTTCAAAATGTGGGAGGCCCTACGAATGTGAAAGCGAGTTCAAAATGTGGGAGGCCCTACGAATGTGAAAGCGAGTTCAAAATGTGGGAGGCCCTACGAATGTGAAAGCGAGTTCAAAATGTGGGAGGCCCTACGAATGTGAAAGCGAGTTCAAAATGTGGGAGGCCCTACGAATGTGAAAGCGAGTTCAAAATGTGGGAGGCCCTACGAATATGAAAGCGAGTTCAAAATGTGGGAGGCCCTACGAATGTGATGTCAGGAACCTCTCGTTGTATGTCTCCCATTAGTTTAGTTATTAAATGGAGATAATTACTACGCTAAATGTCCCCCCTCCCCTCCTTGACCCCCCCCCCTCCCATACTGTCCCAACTGATCCTTGATCCTTGAACAGGTTTGCACATAGAACAGTGGAACATCTAGAACAGTAGAACATCTCCACAACAAACAAAAGAAATTAACAGGTCGTTTGCAGGTGTGAAAACAGAAACATTGTTTTCTTTGTGTCAAGTAATACCCCCTTCACCCCCCCCCCACCTTCACCTGGACACAACATTTCTCTCCCTTTCTTTGTCACGTATTTGATCACACGGAGAAAAGAAAATTGCGCTCAGTGGAAAAAAAATAACTGCCGTGAAAGGGGGGGAGTTTGGTGGCAAAAGATATTTCATAAGTATCCACTCTTGTATCAGCCTACTTCGATCCCCCCCCCCCACACACACACATCCTGCTCTGGACAAGTCTTCGGAATTTCTTGTTAATTTCTCTTCTCTCTATCTTTCTCTCTCTCTCTTTCTCTCTCTCTCTTTCTCTTTCTCTCTCTCTCTCTCTCACTCTCTCTCTCTCCTTCTCTCGGTCCCCCTCAATCTCGATTTCAGAAAACAATCATGTAGAAAGATTAGTAATTTTGTTTTTTTCAAAGTCCAATTAAGTCTAGTTTTAATTGGATATGGATATAGACCCTTAGATCTACCATTGTGGTGTATGTCTAACGTCTAAACTGAGAAATGGAAAGAAAAGAAAGAAAGAGAGCCACCTAGAATATTCTTATTTAACTGTTCTTTGTTATTTCAAAATGAGGCTTTCTTTTGCTAACATTGTTATGTGTAAACTGACCGTGATTATAACGTGTAACTTGAACCAAGTGTATATACCCAGCGGCACATCACGTCAAATCGACGGGAGGAAAACACGTGGAAAACCACGAAAAACACGTGGAAACCGTCGATACGACGTGGTGTGCGCGCTGGATATAGGTTCTGTAAGGCTTTTTCTTCCTGCATTAGTTTGTTCTTTAACTTCATTTGAACTATGGTGGTTACTAAAGATCGAATTTCTCGTCTTGTCTTACCTACAGCTTAGTCTATATCAGCATCATTTCTATCATACCGGCATACCGGTACCGGGCCGTGATAGCAAAATTACCCGGGACGCTAACAAAGAAGAAGAACAAAGGATCAGAAACTCGGTTAAGATAACATGATTTGATAGTGATGGATATATTATGACTGCATCATCATCAATCCCATGAGCGTTGTGGTCGTTGGGGGGAGCGAATGTACACCTCAGCAGTCAACTTTCTCCACTTATGCCTATCTTGAGCGGTTGTCAATAGTTGAGTCAACTGCAGCCCTGTCCAAATTTTATGCTGTCGAACCAGCATCTCCGCTGATGGCTCTCCGATGCCCACCTTCTACAGAGCCTTGGAGGATTGGTTTTGTCAAGTCAGTTTGCTCTAAGTGGACATTTTGTCGATTCTAGCTACAACCCTCTCTCTACTCCCCTGATGTACTTTCAAAAGCCAGTGTCAGACTACTCTGATATTACCGAGTTGGCTATTTCTATTAACATGTTTGTGTGTGGAGTTCAGTGTTTCGTTCTGACAATAATATGGTGTAGGTTTGATGTGTGTGTGTGTGTGGGTTTGTCAGCAGGCTAACGACATACGTAATATGCACATCGTACACTATGTTGGTCTTGACTGGCTACACTATCCCCTCGTATATCATGCAACGGAATCCGTTATTTTCTGCTTTGCTTGACAAAAGTATCGAATGTTTCGTACAAAAAAAATGTGGAAAAGGGGGAAAGAGGGGAGTTAGTTTACTCAACCTGTTTGGAAGGCATGCGACGCATTTTGGGAAAGGAAGGGGGGACGACACGCCCCATTTGTACCTAACTTCAGGGTCTCCATAACGCGTAATGCTGCCCCCCCCCCCCCCCGTATCTTGTCCACCACCCCTTGCTAAACGTCCGCTTGTTCCACCCGCACACACTGAATCAACAAGAATTAGAATTCTTCGCCCCGGTCCCGTGCTGGTACGAAACGGAGACGGAGGAGGCCGTTGTTCGGCAAACGGTGAAGACTCACGGATGGTGGGGGGCCCTGCGGCGGGGCAAACCCAACGCCCCCAAAGTCCATTCATTCTTGCTCTGTTTGCTTAGCGTTTGGTGGTGCGTCTACATTTAGACACTTAGTCTGGGAAAGGCCCCAATACTGAAGCCGGAATTAATCCTTTTAATTCGAAACGATTAGAATTTATTTTTTTTCGAATGGTGGGAGGTTAGTCGGAGGGGGCGGGTGCGGGGCGTAAAAGGGGGGGGGGGAAGAAGAAAAAAGATAAAGAACAATTTGCACCTGAATTAGAAATGTCGATGAGTGTATATCTTTGCGTCCTTTGCACAGTTAAGATCAAATTTGGAAGATCCAGCCATATTGTCCATCTGTGATTGTTATTTAAATGTTATTTTTCGTTCATACACTGCTTGACGTGTCGCCTGTATCTGTTCTGTTGAATTAATACATGTAGCTTACGTTTTTCTTTTTTACAGGCTTACTTTGACTTTCTCTCTCTCTCGCTCTCTCTCTCTCTCTCTCTCTCTCTCTCTCTCTCTCTCTGCACCCCACAAAGTTTTTTTTTTTTGGTTTTACTCTTTATCGGTCCGCATAAAAGACCCGGGTTGTCGGGTGGCAGATGTGTGAGCATTATTGTTATCATACTAACAGTTTGGCCACTATACCCATAACCACACACATGCACATACATAATCCGTTTCGCCCACCTTCAAGAAATCACTACAATCGCCCTTTACCTAAATTAAATCCGTAATATTGGTTTCCTGCTTAGCGACATTTTCAAAATCTCCATGGTTGAGATGATGCAACATAATTTGTCCCTGATCTTTTGAATAAAATAAATTCCAACTCGAAAAATGGGGTGATTGGTCCGTCTTCAAACATACATCATCCTTAATCAATTAATTAGTCCACACTGGAATGACTATCTCCCATCCTCTTTTCCTCATTTCATTTTTTCCATCTGCTCCAACCCCGCTTATTGTTTTCTAGAGGCACTAGTCCTTTGAGTTTATACCCGGAGCTGCGCCCATGGACCGATCACCCTCTCCCTTTGCTTTACCGGGCACCGAAACCTCTCTCTCCACCAAAAGGGGTTGAGCCAGATCCCTTGCCTGATTCGATCCCCCCACACGCTTAAACCGCACACATTGTCGGCTGATCTGCAAACATAGCGAGGCCCAGGGTAAAAATGACACAGGGATTAATTCGTGAAGGGGATTGTCCCCCCTTAGGTAAAGATGACTTTACGCAAGAGGCGATCACATAAACAGCAAAACGGGAGGTGGGGGAGGGCGCGTGGGTGTGGTTGTTGTGTGCGGGGTAGATGGGGATTAAAAAGGCGCCCCCCTTCTCGATAACAGTACAAATATATATAAAATCAATATGAAACAATAAAAAATAGATAATAGTAAACAAATAACTAACTCGAACATATGAATAAACAAAAACCGCAACCAACGAACGACACGACAAATAAGGCCATAGATACAATCAAATTATGGACATTGTTTCGTGGTAATAGTTCAAAGTTTTCAAGACAGAAACGTTTAGTAACATGTTCTAAAAATGTCGCTTTTTTAAAAAGTTCAAAATATAGAATTTCAGCTCCTTGTAGCCCCGGGGAACAAGGCTTTTAAGCCCTTCAAAGCTCAGAAGTGGAGGACTATCTCCTACTCGAGGCAGGCGTAAGTGCTACTAACATTCACAGCCATATTTTTATATATATTTTTTTGTAAGACTACTTTTATTAAAGCGATTCCGATGTTTATCACAACTCCATTGCAACATTTCGTCCTATAGATAAACTTCCTGCTTAAGGATAAGTATAAAATTCAACACGTTTACGTTGGTTGCATCTGTGGACAACGCAACAAACTTCCAGCCGTCCCAAAGAGCATTGCTCATTTCAAACTAACATCCGTTGTAATAAAGCCAACAATTATTATGGTAATCATAACTTGATGACGGCATTACTCTCGCGTTTACACGTGACGTCGACAAAATCAGTGTATCCAGAGTAGTTGCTACAATTCTATTCGTTAAAAAAAATCATAATTAAATTAAAATAGAAAGAAAACAATCACAAAGTACGAATTTTTGTTAAAGATGGTGAGTTCGTGGGTGGTTGTGAAACAGGGAGTGGAGGGCGGGGGCAAGAATGGATAGTTTCCCACCAATAAGCCTCGATTCTATTTAAAGTCGTCTGCTTGCAACATTCCAAAATTCACCCCGATCGTTTCTTAAGTACATATTGTCTGATCCAGCCGTCTACTCGAATGTTTAACATGGCGGAAAAATTAGCCTCAATCTGATCGGAAGATTCACATTGTAATAGGGTAGGCAGGAAGAGTAAGAACGGCAAAGGGGGGAGGGAGGGGAGATAAATGTTGGGTAGGGCGGAAATGATTACATGATACAAGTTTATATAAAGGAAGTGTATTATTTTTTGTTGACAAAATGGAGTTTTTATGGGAAACGCATTTGCGGGTAACATTCATTCAATCATTCACCCATTCACATTCGCTCTCCTTCAATCATTTAAGCATTCACCGAAATATGATTTCACTTACTAGCTCACACACACAATAACTCTTTAACTCACTCATACACACCACTCATTCACTCACTAACTGACAGTCTTGTACTCTTTACTCACTCAAACACTCGCTCACTCTTTCAATAAATTAAGTCTCTCCTCTATTTTAATCACTTACTCGGCATGCATAATCACTCATTCACTTACTCAGCTACTCTCTCAAAATAACTCACTCGTCAACTCTCTTATTCACACACTCATTGACTGGGTTTAGTACACTCACGTATTCACAGACTCACACACATATATACATCACACATAAACACATTGGCCTTCAGAACACACAGGGCCTATTGAATGTACCCTGCAGGTCACGTGGTGCACATTCTCTCACTAGTTTCAGTAACTCAAACAAAACAAAATTCCTAATAAGAAGAAACTCACTCAAGCCAAATATATTTTTTTACTCATCTTTTTTCATTCCCACCCGCCATTAACCACGCCAATAATCAGAAGTCCAGAGACCGAAACGCCCTTTTCTTCAATGCATCTAACACCCCAACGCCCCACTCCACACCACCCACTGCTACAACTACTCCTGCACACAATCTCACAACAACCCACTATTACAAGCACTATCATGAAATGTCTAACACGCACTGACCTAAGTAATACGAGGATCGCCGAAGCTCGGTTTAATGTAAAGACACATTAGCAACGAGGCGTTTTTTTTTATGTCTTTCTACATTTAGATAAAAAAAATTCATCCCAAGACGAGCCTGGTACGAGAGCCTCCGACATCTATGTCGCTAAGAGAAAGGCGAGACTGCACTTGTTTGGTTACAATGTGCATTCAAGTCAATGCCCCAGGTCTAGAAAGTACTATTAGGTACAGTCAAGGGGGGGGGGGGGGGGTGAACTCAACTTAAGGCTGTTTGTCTCGTGTTTTAAGTCAATATTGAATTCGACGTGATTGAATCGCTTGATTCATCTTCTTGGTCTTTCTATCTGTTTCTTTTGTGTGTGTGTGTGTGTGTGGTATTTTCGACCTTACTCTCCTTTTTCAACGCCCCTCCCCCCTCTACTACCCGCACCTCCACCTTGATCCAACCCTCCCCAGCCCCCTTCTGACCACGAAAGACTTGGGAGTACGTTGACACTAATAGCTTGAGCGTATCTGACATTTCACTTCTTATACCACGTGGGTGGGGGGGGGGGGAGGGCTGCGGAAGCCGACATTTACTTGGTGACGTTCTCAACCTTGTCAGCCCCCTATACACCCACCGCCCCCATGTACCGGCAAGTTTGTTGTGTTCCCACGTGCGCCCCAATGACCTGACCACCCCCACACTCCCAATAAGAGAATGCAGAAAACAGACTTAAGCTGGATGCTATCCCTGCATCAATTGGTGATTTGATGTCTTCAGTCATATCCCTGCATCAATTGGTGATTTGATATCTTCGGTCATATTTTGACGTACGGCTACGGGTGATTTATAGTTTAATTTAGTTGGGGTCAAGGTGTAGATGGGGGAGGCGAGAAGTTTAGCGATATAGTGCTGCATTCTTATACGCGTATTTCTGAAGAGATATCAATAGGACGCAAAAACATCATGAGCAAAAGTAAATTTGGGAAAACATGTGCGTATATGACCAAATTAAACAAAATAGTTTTTTTTTAAAATATAACAGTAAATCCCTTTTATCATTTGTTTGGTGTAACAGCAAGACGGCACCACCTGGTCCACCCAACGAAGTTGTCTTTCTATAATTACACGGACTATAGACCTAGTAGTCATTGGCTATAGACGTAGTAGTCATTGGCTCTTGCAGACTTTTGTTCCATCCTGACCTATTGTATGATCTTTTTGTATTACAATCATTTTCGTATGGCCGTGGCAAAAAGATATATCTCGGTTGCTCTGTACTCTTAGGACTAGAGCAGGGGACAGAGTAAATTGATTTCATCATCATTTACCTCAATTAACGGAAAACTCCCGCAAACTGTAAATTAGGCTCCAGCTTTAATAGAGCAACAAATTTCCCCAAGACATCCGATTGGCCGTAATGATAACTTTACCCACAAAAGGCTATTTGTGCCTGAGAACAAAAGCCGCCGAAACCAGATGTAAGGTCAACAAAATCTACACTTAACCACCTGCAAGCTTATTTCTCCCCTCCTTCCCCCCAACCACGAAACTCTAACTCTATTCTTCTTACATAAATATCTCATTCAGCTTCAAACCCTTCCTCCCTCCCTCCCTCCCTCACTCCTCCACACATACACACACCTCTCCTCTATTAAACTTTCATCCCTTCAAGTACCGTCTGAAGGCTAGTCGTTTGGGGACAAATTACCGACTTGTTTCCCAGGACAAAACTCAAATGCCAAGCGGCTCTCATTTCTGCCTCGGTCCCGTTGTCTTACGAGACGAGTGAGCACCCAAAAACAAAAAAAAAGGAGGGATGGGGGGGAGGGGGACAATTTTCTGGAGTCCGTGTGCCTACGGTCCTCTCCCCCGGCTTCCCTTGTAGCACCAGACTCGAGTGACCTTTAGAAAACGCGACACGGCCCCGTCGTAGGGGTCGCGGAAAGATTGCCCGTAATTTATCGCCGGCTATTAGAAGCTGTCCTTTGCTTTTGTGTTTTTTTTTCGGCTTCGTGATGTAGCAGTCAGCGTTTGAACGCAGGATTCCACCGGTTACCCTTTTCTTTGGTGTGTGTGTGTGTGTGTGTGTTTCCTGTGTGTATATGTGTGTGTGTGTGTGGGGGGGGGGTGCTTGCTTAGCTATTCTTTGACGAAGTTGAGAAATGATGTGTTAATCAAAGAGCAATAATGGAACATACGATATTAATTTTGTTGGTAAGCATCGTATTTCTAAAAGCTAAGGAAACTCGACGAAACTGTGTGTGTATGTGTGTGTGTGTGTTGCTACGATGATTCCATGACTAAGATGGACGTTCTCTTGAAACAAGACACCTACGTTGTTAAAACAGTGGGGGATAATTTGTTTCTTCTAATATATCCTACTCAAAGGATCAATTTATCCCACAATGACTGTATACGATACAGCTAACGAGAACTAATGAGAGGCGCTGTCAGACAAAAAAACAACATAATAAGATTAGTTTTAATTTGAAGTAAAGACTAAAATAGTTTCAAAGCTACTAATTTAGCCTACGGTATCCCACAATGGCCTATATTTCCCACAATGCTTGACTCAACCTCACAATGCTTGACTCAATCTCACAATGCTTGACTCAATCTCACAATGCTTGACTCAATCCCACAATGCTTGACTCAATCCCACAATGCTTGACTCAATCTCACAATGCTTGACTCAATCCCACAATGCTTGACTCAATCCCACAATGCTTGACTCAATCCCACAATGCTTGACTCAATCCCACAATGCTTGACTCAATCCCATAATGGCCTAGATTTCCCACAATGCTTGACTCAATCCCACAATGCTTGACTCAATCCCACAATGCTTGACTCAATCCCACAATGCTTGACTCAATCCCACAATGCTTGACGGTATCCCACAATGCTTGACATATCCCATAATGCTACTGCATGTTGCGCTCGCTCTGCAGTTGAAGAGATACTAATATTCTAATGGAGTAGTAGCGAGAGAGAGAGAGAGAGAGAGAGAGGGGGGGAGAGAATAAGGTTTCCCCCAAGGCAGATTAATGTCATAAAAATACAGAATAAAAAAGGGTTCACCAAGATGGCGGCGACACGTGTGACGGTTAATGAGCCATTCATAGTATCTGCTATCATGGCGGCCCCCGGTAGACCTCCATGACGACTTTTTCCCTTTTTTAAAATCCTTTCTTTGTGTTGATGTTTACTATTGGTATGGGTGCTGCTGCTGATGCTGTTGACCTGTTTAAATGAATGGATTGTAACAGAATAGCTGTTGCGACTTGGAGAAGCAGGATCGGTGTGTGCAACGGGCTCTCAATCGGTGATTTGAGGAGCAAGGGGCTCTCAATCGGTGATTTCAGGAGCAAGGGGCTCTCAAGCGGTGATTTGAGGAGCAAGGGGCTCTCAATCGGTGATTTCAGGAGCAAGGGGCTCTCAATCGGTGATTTGAGGAGCAAGGGGCTCTCAATCGTTGATTTGAGGAGCAAGGGGCTCTCAATTGGTGATTTGAGGAGGCCCTGTGCCAAAAGGGTATCTGGTCCGCAAAGGAAAAATGAGGCGTGGCTGCTAATGGAGGGTTTGGGGGGGGGCACGAATATTTTGAGCAATTTCTGTGTCAAGATGACACACTGCCATTAGCTATACAGTGCAATGGTTGTTTAAGTGCGTGTGTATGTGTCCATTTGTGTGTGTGTGTTAATGTGTTTGTTGTGCGGGTTTGTGCGTATTGGGAGGTGATATGAGGCGTAAACGGTGATCCTTTATACTTGGGATAATTGTCCGTCTAATTTCACCCCCCACCCCGCCCTCTCCCTAGTTGTATTTATAGTCTTCTTTGAACTTACACAGTTGTGTGGTCGCAGCTTTTAAGTAGGTTTGCTCTCGCGTTGCGCACGTGTGTGTGTGCGTGTGTGTGAGAGAGAGAGACAGAGAGAGAGACTTGCCTTTAAAGTACAGTCATGTAGAAAGTAGATTGTCAGTTTATGCTGGCGATTTTTTTGTTTTGTCAAAGCTTATTCTTTTCTCTTTTGTGTGTGTGTGTGTGAATGTAACTTCGCTTCATCGTAGGCGTAGCCACGAAGTGAGACCCCTCCCCCACCCAACGATGCTTACTACTACATACAATAATGCTACCTCGCCTCATATACCCTTCTCTGATAGTCTTTTGGCTACAGTTATTATAAAAGAAAGCAAGAAACACACAAATTGTGGCGTACTGCACATAAACGGATGACGTCACGATGAATCTTATTAAAATCCCCCCACCCCAATCCCCCATCTCTAACACACAAAAAATCTATGTTGTATTTTGCTGTAGGAGCTGGGTGCTCGTGTCCTTTTTGGTAAAGTTCTTGACATTTAGTCATGTGAACAAATCTGCTAAAGCGTAAAACGGGTCTTTGCGAAGCCGGCTGGTCTAGTGGTTAAGTTCACCGGACTGTCTAACAAAAAAATCAACTGACACGTCGCGGGTTCTATCCCTGCTACCGACGGATCCCTGTCGACCTGCAGGAGTTTTGGGCCTGTAAACGTATTTTGCGCCAGCTGTTCTCAAAGGGATATGCGCTATATAAGTCTTATTATTATTATTATTAGTATTAAAAAATGTGTCGGGTTTTGGTTAAGAAAAAAAAAGATATGGCGGATGTGGGGGCTTGGGGGAAGGGGAGAGGCGTGGGGTGTCAAAGACCCCTGACATATTTTTTTATTTCAAATACGATAATGCACTATTTCCCCATTGTGCACATTTGTGGGGGATCAGTTCCTTCCCATGAGATTCCCGGATTTTTTTACTACTTGACCTTTACGTCACTAAGCAACCGTTGAGGGACTATTTGAGCCTTGCCTCGTGGTACTATTTGACCTGTCTCACGGTACTTATTTCAACTGTCTCACGGTTTTATCTGCACTCCCCCCCCCCCCCCCGTGGCACTATTGAAGCTGTCTCTTATGGTACTCCTGGAGCTGCCTCTCTTGGGTATCTAGTTGTGCTATGTGAAAGTATCTTTAATTGTGTACACCCGGGGGTGGTGTGTCAGCTGTCAAAGCAGTGTGTGTGTATGTGTGTATGTTTGAGTATATATATGTGTGAGTGTGTGTTGATGCCTACGTTTCTAGCGATTACCCTTTCGATCACTAAACAGAAAACCCCGAATTCCCCCCCCCCTCCCCAATACTCATGAAATATACACATATCTGTGGCTCCCGTAAGTGTATGCTTAATGATATTGTGTCACACAATCCAGCGCCCCCCACCCCACAATCAACTTCCCTCCCCCTAACCCCACACCATCCAACCCTCCCCCCTTTAACATCCACACATTTCCTCCCAGGAGGAATAAGCACCCATTGACCAACAGTTACGTCATCACACTGCTAGCACGTACCGTGAAAGGTCACGTTAGTCCGAACCAGTGGGCGCGGCTTGATCTGAGTCTCTGGAAATTTTCGATTTCGGAAATCATCTCTTTATTCATAGACCACGACGCGTTTAAAAAAAAAAAAATACAACAACTAAAGAGACGGCGATGATACCGAGTGCGGGTATTCAAAGAACAAAGTCCTAGAATTTTTTGTCCAGGGGAAGAGAGAAGACAAGAGCCACTTTCATTGGCACGCGGAAGACCCTACAAAAAAAAAAAGCAATTCTAAGTCTTTTCTACGCGAACTTGAATGCTAGAGCAGCGAAACATTTTAAGTCTGTTCGCACGCTGATTGATTTAGAAATCCTACCTTTGCACACTATTATCAAAAGGTTATTAGAAATAGACAACATTCGTGAAAAAAACAAAATCTAGCTCAACTCACAAACATTCACATTTTGAACCTTATCATTGGCGTTTGTATAGAATTTCAAAAAGGGAGATGGGTCTAAAAATAGCCTTTTTTTTAAATCCTAATCTTTGTACTGGTACATTCCTGGTGCTAGGGTTTTTATTTTAGCTATAACTTGACTGACCAAAGTAGCACAGCCTTGAGCCGTGTCCCTAACAATGTTTCCACCTCTGCTAGTAATAGCAAGTGATCTGCCGTTAGGTGGATGTCATGAGAAAGGCTATGAAGATAAAAGGGGGGAAATAAGTGGGGGGTGGGGGGAAGGAGTAGGGCGGAGGTGGAAGAACCGTTTATATCATTACAAATAGGAGGGGAGGGGAGGGGGGGGGGGTTCGGTTGAGGTGGATCGGAATGACCGGCAATTCATCGCTTAGTTTCACATGATTTAAGTGGCAAATGACTTGGAAATGGAATCCATGAGAGTGAGTACTACATTATTACTCACGGTCTTATAAATTATGCAGGTCATGGCCTTGACTGCGTCAGGAAGAATATCAAGGATTAATTGGACCTGATAGAGCCTTTGTTTGAAGTAGTTCTAGCAAATGTGTTGGTCTATCTATCTATCTATCTATCTATCTATCTATCTATCTATCCATCTATCTATCTATCTATCTATCTATCTATCTATCTATCTATCTATCTATCTATCTATTTATCCTTCTATCTATCACTATATCTGTCTTTTTGTCTGTCTTTCTGTTCGTTTGTTTGTTTGTCTGTCTGTCTATCTCACTATCGGTCAGTTTATAATATATTCCATTTCACCATTTTCTTACTTGTTTCAATTTTATTATTATAATTTGCTGTATTTAAAATTTTATTACAGAGTTATCGCAAATTTTTAAATATTTTCTGACTAATTTTTTTTTTTAAATCCAATCTTTACTGCAATATTGATAATGGGTAAAACTTTCTTACAGTGTTGCACATCCTCTAAAATGCCCACTTTTAATTTTTATATTGAAATTCCTAATGGTATTACAGTAGTAGTTTTTTTTTAACACATCAATTCTTTTACACTTAGCCACTGGTACTAACCATAGCAGTGGCACTAACCCCCAAAAACTAGCAGTGGCACTTACTCTAACCATAACCCAAATCTTTTCTTTCAGAGAATTCTTCTACATCCAAATGGAGAAATATGCCCGCCAGGCCATGGCCGAGGGCTGTAAACACTCGGAGGACTTGGTGGTGACCGCTGACTCGGAACTATTTCGCCATCTTAACCTTCACTACAACAGAAATAACCAGATCGAGGTGAGTTTGAGACACACACACACACTATAAGAGGGATTGTGTGGCGAACACAGTGCACAGATACAAATACTATTTTTTTTTATCCCCTAATAGACTCAGTGACACCCTCCAGTCCTGGGATAAAAATCCTTACTTTAGCATGGATTCAAAACGAAAGAACCCGCTGTCCCATTTTTTTATATTGTACCGTAATAAAAACAATTTTGATCGGCCGACTCCTGGGTGTGATTACTCTTACCTTTAGCAACGTTAAAGAAAAATGGTTACAAAAATAACAACAACAAAACAACAACAGCAGGGCAGGACGGTTTCCACTATCACAGGGGGTGTCAAACTCATTTTCATGGGGACCAGACCTCAAAAAACACACTTCATGTTGCCGACCGAACTTTATAAACACTCATTAATCCAGCGAAGAATAAATCCTTTTTTGTTTCTTATTACATATTTGAATTTTCTCGCGGGTCGTATATAATAGTACGCCGGCCGGGCTAGATGTGGTCCGCGGGCCCTGAGTTTGACACCAATGCGATATAATAATTAATAATATTAAAATTTCGGTTAGGAGTATGGGTTAGGCGATGCCAAAAGCAACACAAAAAATAAAATAAATGGATGACTTCGCGGGCGGTGTTGGTTTGGGGGGAAAGAGTGGGATGGGGAGTTGAGAAGACGCCCTATTATATTTTTAATGGATTGTTGATTGAATAGCCACACGAAAAAAAAAGAAAAGAAGAGGAAAAACAAAAACAACAAACAATTACGCAATCTGTGGTTGTCACGGACGCTCACTCCCAGACATGCTGGCGCCCAACGCCTCGGTGCACGACCAGGGTGGAGACAGAGAGAAGAGGGAGGGAGAGCGGGGGGAGGAGGTGAAAACGCATTCTCCTTTGTGTGTCGCTTTTAATAAAAAAGAAAGTATACGCTAAAGAGAAGAAAGAAAAACAACAACAAGATGTTCGTGTTACAATTGAAAACAAAGTGCTGCGATTAAACCATATATTTATAGTTTTACTGATGCAAGTACCTTGCCTTACTCCTCACCTCCACCACTATCCACCCCCCCTCCACCTCCCATCCTTCACACATCAACCCGTGCCATTTATTTTCAACCACCGCAACCACTACACGCGGGTTGGGGATTCAGCCAATGAAAATGAACCGTTTTCGAGATCACGTGTTATTTCTCCTGTCATCATCTCCTTCCGTTTAAACCATCTCCAAGGGTGACCACCATCATTTTGAGCTCAACTTTTGCGTGTGTTTTGGGTTTCAACGGGGGTGGGGGGGGGGGGGTTTCATTTTTCAGCGGGGTAAAAGGGAGACAATAAAAGACGCAGGGGAGGGTGCAATGGAGTATGAGAGAAAAGTAGGGACGGTGGATGAATGCAATTTTATGTTTTCATTAACAATTTTCTTGGAATTAAAATTAATATTTAAAAAAATAATGCACTCAGACAAAACTGTTTCAGATATCAAAATGTCACATTGACCTGACCCAAAATGAACATTGACCTTCTCGCTTTCATGTGTAGAAATGCAAATTGTGTGAACACAAATAAATAATGAACAACATTCAGCGCAATAATATTACGAGAAGTTTCCTTCAAATAAACAGATACACAAAAAATAATGTGTCCATAAATTGTATTATAATGGGCGTTGTCTTTTTTCCTTAACGGAAGACATTTTAGAAATATTATTTTGTTTTGTTTTGTTTGTTTTTGGTAGAATAAAATTATGAAGAAATTCGGGTTTTTAAAAACACATTATTTTGTCCGATGCAGCGCAGACAACATGGGGTAGATTGAGTGGGTTTTCGGGGGCGATGGGGGGGGGGGGGGAAGGGGGATGTGGGGATAATATCAAAAGACACCCACAGGCATCGTCAAGGGTTTGTCGAGGTGGGGTTGGGGGAGCCCATTTTCGATATTGTGCAAATTGAATAATTCATTGAGATGAGAAGCTTCTGGTGTGTTGTTTTTTCTTTCCTTCTTATTTTTTCTTCCAAGAAACAATCCATCTCAGAGCCGGTTCGATACAGTTATGGGGAGCGGGAGGGAGGAGGTGGAGGGGGCTCTCGGATCTCTTCACTTAGCTGATGAGAAGGGATGGTCACGTGGTTTCTATCCAGCGCGCCCCCCGACGGTGGCGCCTCCTCCCTGTGCCCCCGGAACTCTATGAAGACTGTTGATTTTCTCTTAAACGATCCCAGACTCTCGTCCCAGAGGTCGCTAATTTCTTCATGAGAGGGGATCGCTCTTTTACCCCCCTCCACTCCCCACCCCCCTTGAGAGGGGGGACCACTCTTTACTCCCTGCCCTCTTTCGCCTTTACCCCACCACTCGCCCCGTTTCATTGTTTTCTTGATCAGAAATGGTGAAAAACACACACGCTAGAAATGGGTCTAAGAGAAGAAAAAAAAAAAGGGGGGGGGGTCAAGGAAAGAAGGGAGTAGGGTCCCTCGGCACCGAGGCGATGGCCCGGGGAGAGGGGGGGGCGCTGCTTTTTTTTTCTCTTTTTTTTTTATTTTTGGAGAGCCAAGGGCAGACAATCGCCGTTATCCAATTATGAGAAGAGCCCCCATCTTTTTTTTTTTCTTCTTTTTTTCTGTTTCTTTTTAGCCAAGGAGCGATTTTGGTTTCCGCGTCATGATGATTAGATTAAGATTGGGTCCATGACACGTGTTGTAAACCTGTCGGTTAGAGTTAGTGGACACAGTGGATGAGGGAGAAAAGCCACCAGTTAGAGTTATGGAAGAAAGTGGGAAAGAGATGGACGGAAGGAGATTGAGAAAGAGACAGACAGAGAGAGAGAGAGAGACAATGGAAATACATATAGGAAAATACAAAAGAAATAAAAACGTAATAAGTCTACTGTTTACCCAACGTAAGAGAAAAGTAAATGTCGGTTAATCCAAACAAATATTGCGTTAAAAAGACTACAGGAGATCTAACCATATCCTTATCCAACCCACCTCATTCCAAAACATTAAAAGAACAAAGTAAATGATAATAAGTTCATGAGAATCTTATATTTCGCTCCCCTTACTTGTACTTTCTATATGATTCTTCAAAAAAAAAGAATGTAATGGGGCACGGTTGGTTAAAGTGAGCACGCGTAACAAAGGTCCCAGGATCCATTCCCGGTCAGGAGCCAGAGGCTGGAGTGTGTACCTGAATATACCTAGCTCTGGTGATTTAAAAATTAGTTGAGGAAAAGTAAAGGGCGACTGGATATTGTACTGGACACATATTACCATTGCATGCTATAGAGAGTTGTTAACGATGCTCCACAAATTATGTTAATTAAATTATTTCAAAGTCTATAGCTATAACTAAAACAAATCTTTTATGGCATATAGGACGGATACCGTTTTCCTTATCCTATTGTCACACGGGGCACTTTTCGTTACAATCATCCAACTATATTCTAAGTTATTTGTTGTTTTTAACAAAACACACCAATAATATTTCAATTTTCATTGGCTAGATCTTCCCTCAGATATTAATTTCATTGGCTGAATCGATTTTTCTACGAGTTTAATGCGCTAACATTTTGTCATGAAGTTTTTAAAGTCTGCTTCAATTCTTTCTATCTTCAATAACGTCCTTTTATCATTATTTAAAAAAAAAAGGACAGCTCAAAGGAGTTGTCAAATAAAAAAAAAAAAAAAAAAAAAAAAAACAACGATTGTAAACTATATTTCAATGGGAACTATCGCTGGGTTGATTCATTTAATGATGTCTTGTGTTTTTCTTTCAATCTCGTCTGCTTTATAAATTATTTCTTTGTTTGCTTGTAAGTTATAGTGCTTTGTGTGTATGTATGTCACAGCCGACAACTCCCTACAGTTGACTTCAGGCGGCTTATCATCTAGCCATCTGCCTGTACATCTGCCCCCACCCTCCCCACACACACGCACCCCTGGGCGCCTTACTCCTCCACACCGCCCTACTACGTAACCAGGGCTGCAGCAGTGATCAATGTGGTATTGCATATTGTTTGATTCAATCGATAAAACTCAAAAGTTCTGACGTGCACCTCCATTGGGAAATGAAAAGAACAGGGGTGAAAATTATCGTCTGCCGGAGAAAACAAAACAAACAAAATCTAAAACTAAATTCTTCATTAGATTTAAAAACAACAACAACAACAACAACAGTACAGTATAAAAGAGGACTTCAGTCATTCAACTACCCAATGATCGGGAATTAATTCTATTTACGGAAACGTTTTGTGCACCTCCATCTAAGAAGTGAAGTTTACACTCCTGTGTGATAAAAACGGCTATTCTGAAATAATCATAACTTTTACTTCTTTTTTTTTTGTCCACATACATAATAACAATTGATACACGTGTGAAACTATAAAGCCACGAGGCGATAACGAAATACTGAAATGGATTAATGGGATCACTTTCTTGCTTAAATCATTACAGAAATAAAAAAGTTCGGAGTTGGCAACGGCAAAATAGGTTTTGAACCAGTCTTGCTAAAGATAATTTAGAAGCTTAACTTTTAGATTTGGACGCATCATCTGATTAGCCATATATATATATACATCTAAAGTATTGTGTTATTTTATGCCTTTTAGTCTTTCGCATAGATGTTTAGAAATTGAAGTTATTTTGAGAAAATTTGACCAGACTTAAGATTTTACTATTGAATTTCAAGCATTTTGAGATTATTTCTCCTAATACATGCATATTTTATTTCAATTGGCTTTCAACGTACGGAACAAATAAATGCCATCGATAAAACCAAACATCGTCTTCTCAAATTTCGCCTCTTTCATTCCGTTGTGTGCCATGCCATCTTCCTACTGGCCACTGGCTACATCTATAATCCTCAAATAGCCGAGACAAGAATGTACGAAGACATTTTTCTGTTATTGGTCAAGCATCTTTTAGCCACACAAAGATTTCCATCGGCTGCTCGAAAGTTCTGGTTTCTTCTGTCCCAAAAAATCTTTCAGCTCAAACCCGATCGATGAAGTCACGTGCGAATGTCTTGTTGATCCGTGGGGTTGTGGGGGGTGGGGGCGCTCATCACCAAATGGTTTGCTGGCGTCTCTCCTGGGGGATTCGCCGGCCGATCGATGAAGACATTCTCGAGGAAGTCTTGAGGAATGAGACCGCAATTCTTGTGGATGGTACTTGGCGGCACGCGACCAGTCATTCTTCTGCTCGATGCGAGTGTCACGTGACCCGCCCGTCAGGAGCTCGAGGCGCAGGTCCCGCCCATAACGTGGCGCCTTCAACGAATGAGGCATAATTATATTTTTTTTTAAAGATGGATCAACAAAATAGGGAATAATAATGCTAATGTTATTTTTTCGTAGCCATCAAATTTCATATAACTATTACATGCCTAAACATAATGCTTTGTTAGCAAATATATACATTGACATACAACTGGACACACACATTGACACACACATTGACACATACATTGACACGTACAACAACACATACAACAACACATACACAGATGTGGACACCTACATACACATACAGTTTATCTTTGTCTTTGATGTTCGCATAACCATTACCAGTTTATTAATTATGCATACCGACTATTACGGCGACACAAGCTGCTAAGACTATCAGTTTTGCCTTACACAGATTTCACGCGCACACAAACGCAATCAATAAATTCATTATAATATAAGGCTATCGCAAGATAAAGAAGCATAATAAAATGAACAAAAACAGTACTTTTATATAAGTTTATACGCTTTAAATTTATGCATTTTGCTGGGTTTTTTTTTTCTACTATGCACATTTTATTTTTACTGGCCACGTTTTAGATTTTTTTTATCACCATTTCCTATGTTTTTATTATAATTATTGTTTGATACGAGTTCTACTACCTTTTCAATCTGACTAATTAATGACGTTTTTTGTTTTGTTTTTCCAGGTGCCAATGAACTTTTTGGCAGCTGTCCAGGCAGCTCTGAAAGAGTTTTTCAAGTCCATCCAGTCCAACAAGGACGCCGAGCCATCTTGGAAGAAAGCCATCTACAAGATCATCGCACGGATGGACGAGACCTTGCCGGACTTCTTCAAGTCGCCCAACTGGATGGAACAGCTTGGCGATCAGTAAGAATGCAGAGAGAGAACAAAAGAAAAGAAAAGAAACGCGTATCAAACTGAGTGCCAAATGCATTCTGATGCCACCCCTCCAAATAATGGACTCATCTGGATTTTGTACATTGGGAATTCCCGCACCATTCAACGTGACAATTATTTGTGTGTGTGTGTGTCAAATTTGAATAAGAAATCAATAAGAGGACAAAGGGGGCGTGATACTATAATGTTATTGCGCCTAGAGAAGCCCAAAGATGTGAGACATGCAGAAAAAAAACAAAACTTGTCTGCACTGTGTGTTGGCGTTTTATAGTAAAATTCTTCTAACGGCAAAAAAAGGATATTCAACTTCAACAGATGATATTGGAAGGAGAAGGCTGACACATGGTCAATGATAGGACGCTTTTAGTGTGTCCTTATTTTGGGAAGACAACACGAGAGAAACAGAAGAAAGAGAGTGTGTGCATTTATAGCCTAATTAACTACAATGTAATTGATCACATGTGTATGAGTATAACTTGACGATTTCGTCACTAAGAAAGCAATACGCCACTGATATATCCAAAAAGAGTCACATGGGCGTCAATGCTGCCAAGAAAGGGGGAAGGGTATTAAGCAATTCCCCCACATACGAACAAAAACACTTGTGGATGGGGAAAGCACAAACATTTCCTATATTATAGTTTAAACAAAAATCTTCCAGTGAAGAGATTTGGTGGTTAGAAGGGGATTGGTACGCAAGTGCCCCCCCCCTCTCCCCATTTCGCCCTCCTCCCCCTTTCGACGCCCATGAACGCAGCAGCAGCCTGCGGTCAACGCTCAAAACATAAATCCATCTAGTCCTGTGTCGATATTATCTTCATCTATATATTTTTTATTTTATATACAAACTACAAACAAAATGCATTTTACATTTCTTCTTGTTTGTACAACGCTTTCTTTTAATGTACATTAACATTTACTTTATTTCAAAACCCCTCATTTACACTAAATGTTGGATATTATTATTATTATTACAACAAAGGGCGAATCAATCAAACTGAGTGTATCCTAGAGTCTATACTTCCAGACGACACTAGGTCGAATTCAAAACGCTTATCTATCAATGTAAACCCTAATTATTAAAGCGAAACTTTTTTTTGTGTCTTTTGCATTGGGCATGAAAGCCGACACGTCACTTCCTATCGTTCCGGTTTCAACGGGTTTTACCGATAAAAAAAAAACAATATGGCGACCGTAGAGCCATTTTGATGGACGTTGCAGGAAGTGACGTCACTTTTTCAAACTCCGATAAGTTATGCAAGTAATACTTAACAGTCAAACGTTTTGTTTATCCTACATTTTATTATAATATTTTGCTTGCAACAGCTACCGTTATACTAAATCATTCAATTCTAGTTGTTTTATTTTACATTCCAGTTAAGTAGCTAAATTATAATAATTCCTTTAATTAATGTATTGCTCATTGTTTGGTCTATCTGATATATTTGTAAAACACTATAAAACATTAGATGTCGCCCAATTCTGTTAGCTATTAAAACCATAGCGCCTATATATTTATATAGCATATTATATAAAATTACGAAAGAATATTTTGTACAAGCTATTGACTATAAAGCACAAGACATTATCACGAACATTTAAATCACGACGTTTATCTGGCACAAAGGTTTGCTTTTATATTCGCCCAAATTTGCCTGGTTGTATTCCATAAATTTTTTTGCTTAAGCATGTCCGGTTTTCTAGTCACTTCATCAGGTTCACGCCTATTGGCACGGATATTCGGGTCTTACCATTCGTTTTTTTCCTAATTTTTTCTTTTTTTTTTGTTACATTAAGTTTATTTAATAATTATATTATTATTTATAAAAAAAAAATATTTGGTGGAGCTTTGTTTTTGGTTTATCATTTTCTCCTTCTTATTACATTGCTTGTGTACATTATACATATATTACATTTAACTGTCTTTTATAATAAGTAACATACATTTTAATTTTTTCTAAAGATGCACTTTATATGATGGTTATTTTAGTAGCCAAAGAAAAAGGCCAATTATTTTAGCAGCCAAATAAGTTTTAAGCTTAGTTGACAACCAACATTTTTTGTTATATTAAAAGTAAGTGCACGAAATGAGATACGCTTTTAAACTAGCTTAGTGTTGGCCTATTTAAACATAGTTTTATAACCTTGTTAGCTTGTATCTTATATTATGGTTCTATGACATTGTGTATTATAAAACAGAACACATTTATTGTTTCCATTTTGATTTTCTGGCTACGACAGGTAATCGAATCTTAAAGCAACGTGCAATATTAATCCAATAAATTTTGATCAATTTTGACCTAAATATGTTGCTAAATGGCTAGATACGGCTAGATATCCAATGTTTGTTTTTACTAACGTTAATTAATTTATATAATTAGGTTTGATAGAACATGTTAAAGATGGTTTGTGAGAGAGAGAGAGAAAGAACTCCTTTAATGGTCTTCATAAAAATAATCTTAATGGGTTATTTATCTGGTTCTAGTTTCATGGTTAAAAAATAACAAAAAAGAAACATTACACTAAGCTGTCTTCAGACTTTTAAATGTCGTATATATGTTCATCTATCTGTGTGTGTGTCTTCTATGTTACACATTTTAAACATTAATGAGTGTGTGAGTTTGTATAATATTTTAATACCTTTATATCCACCTTTTGTAAGAACATAATAAGGAATAGACTGTTCACTGTCTTTTGCATTAGAATAAACAATTATTTTGCATGAATTCTATCTTTGTATACATTTATAATGCATGAATATTTATACCAAGTCATTTGTTCCATGCATGCATGATGTAATGCATGATGTAATGCATGATGTAATGATCTCTAGCCTATCAACTCTTTCGTTCTGCTCACTTCTTTGACACACGAGAATGAAAGGAGAGCTACATCTAATAGGAACAAATGAAATTAAATTGTCTTTTAATTTTAAAAAAATTAATAATATCTGTCAGTGTGCGTATAAGTGAGAGTATGGGAGTGCGGGTATCAAATTACAGTTTTATACAATACAAACTTCATAAAGACATAGTTATTTCTTATTAGTATATTAAGAAGTTGACCAAGTAAAGTGAATGTTATATAGTTACTTCACACCGTGACGTCATTCATGTGGTGATAAAGCCATAAAAAAATGAACAGGTTGACATTAATTAGGACAGTAGCAGCAGTATATTTTGTACAGAAAGGTGCCAATAATAAAAGCATGTCTTCATTTATTGAAAGGAGATGACTGCATATAGATCTATGAAACTGTACAAATAGTCTAATGTATTTGGTTTCTATTTATCTGATTAGGTCTACAGTTAAACATGTACTTTAAAAAACAAAACAACTATAGACTTAGTTACACTATTGCATTTGCATACTAAAGCAAATATTGAAAGTAACATAAAAAAGAAACACCTAAACATTCCCTAAACCAGTTTTGATGAAAATCCATTTTACGGTGTATTCATCTATTCTGAAAAAAATAAAAGCCTGAAGTCAACATTCTTAAGTTCTACATTCCTTTATGTGGTGATTTTTTTTTAATACACTAAACATTTCCATTATAAACATTCCGTTGAAACTTTCTGACTCTTGGTCCTAGTTAGGAAGTAAAGAGAGGAGGGGGGGGGGGGGTGGCAGCTATTCATGGCGTTCATGTTAAGGAATTAAAACCCTCTAATAAACCCTACAAAATAAAATAAAAATTACTAGATCTAGTTGAAAAAAACAAGTTAAAAACTACAACTAAAAAGCTCAAATAGAACCAAAAAGCCAATTGGATTATTAATTTGGGTTCATAATATTCATTGTTCAACACACCCCCCCCCCCATTTTTCATGTAATTCTATTGATTCTGCAACACTTGTTGATTAAATTTGTGTTTCACAAAATAAATCACGCTGTTATTAATTTTATTTTCCTTTTCTTCCCCTTTCTTACCATGTCAAAGAAAAATAATAACACAGTGTTCTTTTTTGTGGTCTGGTCTTAGAAAGAATGCAGCTAACTTTCGTTTTACACTTGTTTACTAAAGTAACCTTTGAACTTTCCGGGATTTCCCATGTAGAATCGCTGCGATAGTTCTGCCCCCCTTTTCAGCTCCACCAAGTCGACTTAATAATTGATACTATACTATAGGGGAGAGAGAGAGAGGCGTGTAGAAGAATGTCATTAGATTTTTTTTTAAATTGTTGTCAACGTATAGGTCAGTGATCTGGCGGCAATTTAAATATGACGGAATTGATTGTGTATGAATCTAAATTTAGTTTAAATATTTGTAGAAAGAAAAGTCTGACGTTTCTTTCACTAGCATAACAAAACATTAGTTTTTTTCTTCTTTGAACAATGTTTGATGTCCGTGATTGTTATGTTTTTAAGTTTATAAATGACGCATTTGATAATGATAATGTCATAAAAACATGGATGTGAAATGTTCATATTCATATTTTTTGATTTTCTGAACACAACGTTGCTGTATTGCACGTTTTTCTATACTATTATTATTATGATTCTATACATATATAAATATATATATATATATATACATCAATGATGTAAATGTAAGCAATGTCCATACGCTGCTATTACTGTATTGAAATATTGATGTGTATAAATTATTTCTTTCGCGGAATATTTTTTGTTTTTGTTTTGTTTATAAAAAAGAAACATTCTACATGACTACTGTAATATTTATATAACCCTCTCACTATATATATATATATATATTATTATTATTATAATCTCTACCATATTATAATGTCTGTACATATAAAAATATACACTTGTGTTACTTTCAATTAAAAAAAAAACATTTTTGATGTCATTTTTATAAATGTGGCAAAAAAAATATTATTCATTCCTCCATCTCTTCCTCCCCCTCCCCAACTGTTCATCCCTTCAGAATATATTTAGTGAAATTGTGTTTTTTGTATTATCAAAATATTTTTTTATTTATTTTAATTCTTCCATGTCTTGTATACATTTAAAATAAATGTCACAAATATTATACCATCGAACATACAGGTCCCTGAATTTAAATGTGAGAAAAAGGGGGGGGGGGGAGGCGCTCAGTTACGTCTCTGAATTCACAATAACAAGCAGGACCAAAATTTAAGAACTTTTATGTAGAAGTTCAAATTCTGACCAACACACTGTGAAAATAACATCAACATAAAACAACAACAACACCTAACTCACCTAACATACAAACAATAATAATAATTAGGAAAGACAATGAAACCGTCTTTAAACTTCATTATCCTCTCCCCACCCCTCACAAAATAACAATAACAATCAATAAGACACTATCTAAGATGTTGATATTTTTTAATGATGTTTTGGGTGAAATGATTTCAAACACTTTTCTGTAAATGTTTTCTTTTCAATGCATGTTTGACATTTATATTTCAATTTTTCAACCAATGAAATAATCTCTATATATTTTCTGCTGGTCATTAATCTTTCGCAAAAAAAAAAAAGTTTGATGTAAAAAAATAATAATTTATCCACTACTATTGCTGGTCATGACGTCATGCTGGGGTGATGAGTGATGGTATTGAAACACAAACTACATTCATTGCGTCAGACTTTGACGACCACATCACGGACTTTTATGAATTCCAAGTTTTTTTTTTTTATGTTTTATAAAATCTTCTTGTTTTATCTGTTTATATTTCTCGTTTTGTTTTTTTTGTTGTTGATGATATGATAAACTGTACATGAATTATTTTATCCTACAATAGAATCAAAGAGATGAAAGAAGAAAAGAAACTTTGTCGCTTTTTTTAAAACTCTCAACAAACTAGTTCGCTTGATTTTTTTCTCGTTCAATATTTGTGGTTATTGTGTTTGTAATGAGTTGTTATAATATGTTATAATATGTTACTGGTAAACATAACTCCGGGGTGGGTGTTGTTGGGGGTGGGGTGTTGGTTTAGGAAAAGGAGAGAGTAGAGTCAGTTTTAGTTTAATGAATCGGGTAACCCACTTTCCATTTATATTTTACCGAGACATTAACTTGCAACCCCAGAATTATTATCCAAAAATCTTGAATTGGTGAATCGTCCCAGATCTAAAAAATATGCAAGCATTCTCAAGTTAAGATGCCATTTGTAAAATTACATATTGGCGTTTTTGGGGGGCAACAATATTTCACACAGAAAATAAAACCACGCAATAACAAACAAACAGCAATTTAGTTCATTAATTTTAATTGACAAAATCACGTTTTCGACAGTGGTCTTATTGTAGAGTGCTAAAGCAAAGCCCCCTTTTTTTTTCACTAAGTGGAATATATTTTAAGGTGTCTTGAGTATTCGGACCGGCCTTGTCTTGTAACGCAAGTGAAAGAAAACTTACACAGATTTCAGGTAGTTTTGAATATTTTACAGACCCCTAACCTATATAAAAAGATAGTTTGATAAGTAAAGCCTTTTGAAATATCCAGTGGATGTTTATAACTAATGAAATCCTATCCTATAATTTATACATGTGCATAGAGAAGAAATATTTCTGCACCGTAAACAATTGTAAGACGTCTTGTACATTATCCTCATTATGTTTCAGACGTCTTGTAGTAACTTGTACATTATCCTCATTATGTTTCAGACGTCTTGTAGTAACTTGTACATTATCATCATTATGGAATGACGTAAAGCAAACGTAAAGTATTCCCAATCGGACCAATTCGATTCAAATGGAATATGAAGCAGAGTTTGCAAGTTTCCCTGGCAACAGCATACTAGAGGCTTGTGTAATTGTGTGGCCAGGTAACTAGGTCTGGAGATTTGCCAGGATAGGGAGACGAGACTTTAGAACTTGTAAAAAAATATCATGCATATAAACGAATCAAACTATCAATCTATTTGGAACAGAAGTGGGCAATTTGCGACCCGCGGACAGGATACGTCTCCACAATATAATGCATCAGGCCCGCCTGAGCCTGTAGGTATGAAAATAACCAAAGGTAAAAACAGACCTGTCAGGTTCAAATCTTCAAGCAATATAAAAAATCAACACAAGCAGCTTGAAGCCAGACTTTCAACAAATTGATGAATGCCATCATCAGTCTGTCATCAACATGATTAACACTATTGTTCTTGCAATTTATGACGCGTGCATTAAGTCAATTATTCATGTTTTAATGCAATTTGATAATCAAAAGGAAAGCGTACAAAATATGGAAAAACATATCTTCAAACAGTGTCATAAATATGATGCTAGAGATGATTCAGCTTACAATATTCAAATCTCCCACTTTTAGCAGTCAACCCTAGTCCTTTATTCTAATGTGAAGTTTAAAAAAAAAAGGATGTTAGACCTTGGTGGAAACGAGCTTACCGAAGATATTGCCAGAAAGCCTAACAGTTTTATTTAAAGGATTTGAAATAGCAATAGTTTATATTTTACACACAATAGTTGGGAGATATGTCTATTCAAAGACTATAATAAGACGGACCACTTATTCTATTTTTAGAGCTTATATTATGTTCTTTTTTTTTTTCCGTGCGCAACCAATAGGGCTGTCTTAAATGACTTCAACGCTCCTACGATTGCATTAAAGGTTTCCGCTGTATACAACTTTCGATTTTAATCTTAATTTTCCATTGAGAAAATCATGGCGAATTACTAAGCCGGAAGTCTAGAGCAGGGATTGGCAACCAATGAAACGCGTGCCAAACTTGGCACGCAGAGCGATGTTCAATGGCACGCGAGATACCTCCAAGACGTGTTTTTTTATTAACAAGACAACATTTTCCGGTTCTGAATGAGGAAAACTGACTGTGGAAGCCGATGTTTCTGACTGACCTAGCGACATGTTTCAGTGAGTTGCATTTACAAACATAAATGTTTTGGACTTACTATTGAATCAAATGTGGAAACGTTTTTTTAATTAAAGGTAGATAATTAACCCGTTTTATTTGAGCTAATATTTCTAATATGTTTCTTTTTTTTTCTTTTATAAAAGACTAAATGGCTTACAATTTATAACTTTGGCATGATTACACTGTAAAAAGTATTTGAAAATTAAATAAATATAATAAGATTAACAAATTTATACGTATATTTTCAAACATTACAATAACTACCCAATTTATATGATTACTACGTATCTATTCTTCTTAACGAAAGTCATCCACACATTCAGAGAATTGAAACACATTAAAGGACAACTCAGTTAAGATTTAAAAAAATTAACATTTGCAAGTGTTAGATCCTCATCTTGACTCCCAAATGATAATGATTATTAGAAAATAATTACCATAATAAATGTGAAAGTTTAGTAATAAAATATGGTATTTAATATAAATGCAAATAAAAAGGGTGACAATCACAAACACGTTAATGTTGTATTAAATATAAAACGCCTTAAACTTAAAGATTTTCTGTATAAATAATCTACTTTGCCTTGGCCTGGTCTTGCCACGGAGTTACATTCCTATAAAAATAAAAGTATAATAGAGTAGGTTGACTTTGAGGCTGTTGACACGCTGAATGATTTAGAAATCCTAGTTTGACACACTGTTAGCTAAAGATTGCCGACCCGTGGTCCAGAGGACGCGGTGTGATCGTAGTTTCAAGTTATCAAATAGCAGAAATATCAAAGCATGCGGTCCATCTTATTATAGATCTAGTCTTTGGTCTATTGTATGAAGCTCTCATCATCGAACCTGTGCATTGTGCTATTGGGCTACAAATAGATTTATACTATGTGTGTTTCTTAACGTAGTACTTGTTGTTGTATTTATCAACAGATTTCTACGAAGAATAGAAGGAAAAATGACTGGTCAGATAGACAAATTAGACACATTTTACTTAAAAGGCATGTAAATAACATTGATGGAGGATAGAGGTACCACATATGGTATTTTATATTGATGAGACGGATGGACGGACAAAGAATATAGTAGGGCGCAACTGGCTAACATACATGTTATGGAGATTGAGGGAGAATGAGAGAGAGAAAGAGAGAGAGAGAGAGACTGAGGATAGAACAAAAAATGAAACAAAATTAGGATTAGGGAGTGGGTTTGATTGGTGTGGAGGGGAGGGGGGAGTGCACAGCAGGATTGAGAGAATGAAGGACAGAAGGTAATATGGAGAAGCGCAGATTTGAAAAGACACACAACACGCAAAAATTTAATGAAAACGTGGGGCCGTTCGCTCACTCCATCTGCCGGCTGGTTTATGTCATATGTCTTCGTACTTTTTTTAATGTTTTTTTTTTACTTTGAGCAATGACCTGTCAGGGCATAAGGAGGGACAAACACACACACACACACACACAATCCAATGAGGAGGTTGAAATTGAGGCAACGGGAGGGGGGTGGGGAAAGAAAATGAGGTGGCAGTGAGCCTGTCACGTGGTCTGCCGTAAAAGAAGATGGATGCCTCGAGGTTCCCAATATGACATGCCGAGAAGGTATAGCTCTTTAAGAGCGGAAAGGGTTGGGGGTAGAAGGGGGAGGTGATGGGGTTACGAAAACCATACAGAGTGACCCCCCGAGGGTGAGCGCGCGCAGACGACAGGAGCAAAAAAAAAAAAAGGAAGGTAGAGGGGGGGGGATAGGAGGGGATCCAGCGCACGTGCGATGTCCTTTTTTTTTTTTCTTATTCCTTCCTTTTCTTTTTTTTTTTTCACGAGCCTAAGACTGTCTACACTGTTGAGTTTACGCTTGGTTGATTGGCTTGTCTGTCGCAGAAAAACCTCTTTGTTTCCACGGGCTTTTCTTTGTTTCAGGTAAAAAAAACAACAACAACAACAAAAAATACAACAAAAACCCCCCTAGTGCATTGTTCGCCATGGGACAAGGGAAAGACAATCACTAGCAGTATATTATGTTGTTGCGGCTGACTTTTCTTTTTTTTTATCAATTTATTCTTTTTTCTTCTTTTTTTTTTTTAAATAGACTATACACCTTGGCTTTTCTCTTGATAAGATTTTTGTTTATGATTTAAAAAGATAGTAAAAAAAAACCCACACTTATTCGTAATTGGATCTGATTATTACCCGTTGAGTATGAGACACGGGAAGTAAATCCTCCCTTTTTTTTTTTTTTAAATTTGATTGTGTTTATATGTTTCTATATTTATCTAGAAAATGGTATTTATATATTATGTAGGTCAGGGAGTAGGTCGCCATTTTAAAAATAAATATATAAATATCTGAATTGATCTTTTGAGTGGTTAAGTTGGTGTTGACAGTCCAGTATATTTTTTTTTAGGGTTGAAATACTCTCCACACTGTCACACACGAACATACAAACACACACAAATACACAGACACACACGTGTACACATACACACTTGACATAAAATAATTTCCCATTGAATACTGGAACTGAATATAACAAGAAGACCATAAAAACGAAGTTTTTATTTTACTCCCTTTATTTGCAAACTAAGTTTACCATCAAGTAATTAAATAATTGATTGACTACTGCAAATGAAACGTACAGAAAAATATCTGTGTCGTAAATCTCAAAAATATCTCATTACTCCGTATGAATTGCTCTAAAAATAATCTTTGCGCATAATTTTTTTTTCTAGCTTTGCGCCGAAAAACTATAAAAAGTTGCACAGGCATTTTTAAAGTGAAACCAAAATTTTTCTTATACTTTCCTTTTAAGAAATGAATATTGTCATAAGTGTAGAATTATTAAGTTGTTTTAACTGAAAATTTAATAGAATGTATTGTTAGTCGCCACAAGTCTGCTGTCCAAATTTCAGCTCGATTGGACCACGGAAAGTGGTCGAAAAATCGAAGCCAATATCGATGATTGCAACCATCCAGACAGACAGAAATGGCAACTTAAAATAAAGGGAGTAATAAAAAAAAAAGTAATCAAGTAATAGATACACAATCTTAATTTCATTAAATGTGCTTTTTTTTATAAGGTGGCAATATTCTTGGCCTGGGTTCGGTGAGGCTTCTTGATTCTTTAGGCCTCGTAATACCCCTGTTGACGTATTAATTGTCTATCCCTTAGATCATGGGTCGGCAACCTATGGAACGCGTGCCCGAATTGGCACACAGAGCAATTTTCAATGCACGCAGAAGACCCCCCCCCCCCCCCCCCCGAAAAGGAAATTTAAGTCTCTTCTATAAGCAACTGAGTGCAAGAATAGTATGACTTTTAGGCTGTTGGCATTCTGAATGAATTAGAAATCCTACTATGGCAAACTATTATCAAAAGGTTGGCGACCCCTGCGCTAGATGGTGCTCCGAGACCATAGAATAATAACAAAAATTCTATCTGTATAGCGCTGCCAGCAAACATAGAGTAAGCTCAGAGCGCATTTAACATTGAGCAACAAGCCACTAAGAACACGGATATAATATATCGGCTAAGCAAATATGAAGCTAATTCATAATTTAAAATACATTTTACAAACCTACTTTACAAAGCAAATAAATGTAAGCCTTAACCGAACTAAAATACAAGTAAAACTGTAGGGGTCTACAAAAATGTTTAACGAAGGTAAATATTAAAATAAGGATGAAGGTAAATATTAAAATAAGAATGTATCTGTGGCGCATTCATGCCCCCATCCCCTTTCCTTTTTGTGGACTCGTCCATCACCTACTAACAGTTAAAATTGAAGTTATATACAGGTCACATGGTAAAGCTACCACCACATCCATTTCCCATACTTGTGGGATTAATAAATTCAATAGGTCATTTGACCGAATCGCTATGAAAACAATCGGTCATTTCAATTATTTATGCCTTAATGACCAATGACCCACGCCAGAAATGATCCCTGCATACTGAACATTCGAACTCATGTTTAAAAATTCCAGGGTTTTTAACCCTGGTTCAGTGAGGATTCCCTGTTCAGTTCTGTTCGCTAGTTTAGGAAAGTAAAAAATGGCTATACTTTCGGCAACTAAATCCCTTTTCTAATAAAAAAAAAACAAAAAAAACTAGAACTCGCATAAGCCATTAATATATTTAATACATTAATTAAGTTTAACTTAAGAAAATTTAAAGTAAAATACGAAAGCTTTAGCAATATCTTTAATTAATTAAATGAGTGGTTCGAAATACCAATACTTCAAGATAACTTCACATCACAGTGTTTCTACGTACTCTCTCCTTGTGGTTAGATTGAATTTCTTGTCGAACTACATTAATTCGCGCTGAAGGAATTGCCCGCCAAAATCGACGTAGAATATTCAAGAAAGGAAGTGACGTCAACCCTAAAGGCTTTAGACTCTTCATTTGTTGGTGCCCAATCATAAATGTACAATATAGGCTATAGATCGCTGCTTTTTTTTTTTGGTTCAAACCAATGATTTAGAACAACTACATCACACAGGAAAGTTATTTAGCATTGACTATCATAGACAATATCGCTTCCCTTCCGGTAGGGGCATTTCAGTGTTGTTATAAGTATATTACACTGACCTAAAAAAGTTATATTTTCGAACTCTTCCGTTTTTTTCTGAACATTGATGTTGATTTGACCCTTAGAAACGTACCCTTCAGACCAAATTGATCATAGGTCCGGTGAAGCAGCGTTCACCAGTTTCTGTGGCCACGGCATACTAGGTGGCCCCGATATATGTTTAGTCAACTGTCTTTTCTTTTCTAGTACATGACCAGCACAATGCCCAGACGCCTCTACTTTATCCCAACTAATGATAGGTACCCTTCAGAGCTGGGTAGAAAGAGGTACATTGTCCAGTCCCTGGAACAAATCTTAGCCGTCACCAGAATTCGAACCCAGAGCCTTCGGAACGCCAGTCTTTCTACAATGTATTGAAAGCCTGCCCTCGAAATAATAGTGATGCGAACTCGCTACGAGGTTCGTAATAAGATGAGAAAAGTGACCAACTGAGCGTTGGGTGTCAGTGTTTTGAGTGAGGCGTTAGGATCGCGGCGCGACAGTCGCCAGTGTATTAAAAATGTAATCCTAACGGAAGTTGTCAAGCCGAGTTAGCAACACTTAACAGGAACAATGATTTAAATAATAGAATAGTACATGAAATAGTGTTACGATGAAATATGACAAGAGTCTATATTAAAATGTCATTACTTGAACTCTTTTTTTTATTATTGGTTAAATGATTATTGTTTTTATGATTATTGGTTTAATGATTATTGGTTTCATGATTATTGGTTTAATGATTATTGGTTTCATGATTATTGGTTTCATGATTATTAGTTTCAATGTTATTGGTTTCATGATTATTGGTTTCATGATTATTAGTTTCAATGTTATTGGTTTAATGATTATTGGTTTCATGATTATTAGTTTCAATGTTATTGGTTTCATGATTATTGGTTTCATGATTATTAGTTTCAATGTTATTGGTTTAATGATTATTGGTTTCATGATTATTAGTTTCAATGTTATTGGTTTCATGATTATTGGTTTTATGATTATTAGTTTCAATGTTATTGGTTTCATGATTATTGGTTTCATGATTATTAGTTTCAATGTTATTGGTTTCATGATTATTGGTTTCATGATTATTAGTTTCAATGTTATTGGTTTCATGATTATTGGTTTCATGATTATTGGTTTCATGATTATTGGTTTCATGATTATTGGTTTCATGATTATTGGTTTCATGATTATTGGTTTCATGATTATTGGTTTCATGATTATTGGTTTCATGATTATTGGTTTCATGATTATTGGTTTCATGATTATTGGTTTCATGATTATTGGTTTCATGATTATTTGTTTCATGATTATTGGTTTCATGATTATTGGTTTCATGATTATTGGTTTCATGATTATTGGTTTCATGATTATTGGTTTCATGATTATTGGTTTTATGATTATTGGTTTCATGATTATTGGTTTCATGATTATTGGTTTCCTGATTATTGGTTTCCTGATTATTGGTTTCATGATTACTGGTTTCATGATTATTGGTTTAATTATTATTGGTTTCCTGATTATTGGTTTCCTGATTATTGGTTTCATGATTATTGGTTTCCTGATTATTGGTTTAATTATTATTGGTTTCCTGATTATTGGTTTCCTGATTATTGGTTTCCTGATTATTGGTTTCCTGATTATTGGTTTCACGATTATTGGTTTCATGATTATTGGTTTAATTATTATTAGTTTCATGATGGTTTGGTTTCCTGATTATTGGTTTCATGATTTATTGGTTTTATGATTATTGGTTTAATTATTATTGGTTTCATGATTATTGGTTTCATGATTATTGGTTTCATGATTATTGGTTTAATTATTTTTGGTTTCATGATTATTGGTTTCATGATTATTGGTTTAATTATTATTGGTTTCCTGATTATTGGTTTCATGATTATTGGTTTCATGATTATTGGTTTCATGATTATTGGTTTCATGATTATTGGTTTCATGATTATTGGTTTCATGATTATTGGTTTCATGATTATTGGTTTCATGATTATTGGTTTCATGATTATTGGTTTAATTATTATTGGTTTCCTGATTATTGGTTTCATGATTTATTGTTTTTTTTTATCATCTACACCAACGGTCGGCAACCTAAGGCACGCGTGCTAAACTTGGCACGCAGATAGATTTTCAATGACATGCGAGAGACCTCAACATACCTCATAAAGCCTAATTGGATTGATCCTACTACAACCTTCTTAGATGTAGATTTTTTTTTTTTTAAGTGTTGGGATATTGGCGATTTTAAAATGCAGCAAATTGAATTTTAATCATTGTAATGATAAAAACTCCTTCAATTGACAAACAATTAGACTAATGCAGGAATTGTTTATTTACAACTGTTTAACGTCAATTAATTTTTATTCTCTAATAATTATATATTGTAATTATGACCATTGTGTTGGATTTATATAAAGAAATAGTTATTAGTAAGTAATATTTGTTATATTAGGAAACATAGTTTGTTTGGCATCACTATTGAATCAAAAGTGAAAACCGTTTTTAATTAAACTTTAAAGGGAGATAATTAACCCGATTTATTTGCGCTAATATTTCTAATATGTTTATTTCATTAAAGAATAAATGACTTACAATTGATAACTTACAAATGGTCAAACTATAAAAAGTATTTTAAAATGTTATAACTATTATATAACTAAAGAACTCATATGTATATTTTTAAACATTACATTAACTACCCATTTTGTATGATTACTACGTATCTATTCCACTTAACTATAATGAGATATCTGTTACAATAGTCGTAACATTTAAGGGCATCTCAGTAAACTGAGATCATAATACTATTAATATTAACAGGTGTGTTAGATCGTCATCTTGACAACCAAATGATAAAGAGACAATAATTACCAAAAATGTGAAAGTTTATTAATAAGATATTGTGTTTGATATAAATGCAAATAAAATGGATGACAATCACAAACAAGTTAATTTAGTATTAAATATAAAACGCTTTGACGATTTTCTCAGTAGATTTCCTTTGCTTTTGGCCTTTGTCTTGCTACGAAGTTAAACTAATTATCCTATTAATTTTTATTTTTTTTAAGTATAATGGAGCAGGTTGACTTTTAGGCAGTTGGTACGTTGAATGATTTAGATATCCTACATTGGCACACTGTTAGCAAAAGGTTGCCGACCCATGATCTACACATTCATAGTGAATTACACATTTTCCTTGTTGTTATTGCATTCTGTCTACAGTTAAGCTGTGTGTTATCAGTTTATTATTTATCTGTCCATACGTCGGTCTGTTTATCTTTTTGTCTGCCGGTCATTCTGCGTGTGTGCAATTAAATCTCTCCATCTGGATATGTTATAAGAAAATATATGTTAATCTGTCTATACGAGTATCTGTCTATCTGTCTACTAGTCATATACATGTCTGTCTGTTAGATGTCTGATTGACTCTCTCTCTCTCTCTCTCTCTCTCTCTCTCTCTCTCTCTCTCTCTCTAAAAGCAAGGATTCCTTCACAACACAGAGCCAGTGACATTAACAGAGATCTATGTCCCGGGTTGATGTAAGCAGACAACCTAGACATCGATCAAGGAAAGTGTACACACACACGTACACACACACGTACAAGCACATGTACACACACAGACATACACTGGTAAATGCGTACTCGCACAGACACACTCTCCCACGAACATGCATATAGAAAAACAACGATTCCTTGAACACTTTGTGAATTTATTATTTTTTTTTAAATGTCTTCAACGACTCGATACGTCATAGATTCAAAGCTCAAAACACAGGCCGAGATAGTCTTTACAAATATCTGTATCTAGTCTCCTCTAAACAGTGGCACCTTAAATCTTATAGTGACACATTTAATCTAAATAGTGGCACATTTTATATAAATAGTGACACATTTAATATAAATAGTGGCACATTTAATATTAATAGTGGCACATTTAATATAAATAGTGGCACATTTAATCTGAGTAATGACACATTAACTCTGAATAGTGGCACATTTAATCTAAAGGTTGGCGCGTTTAATCTAAACAGTACGGTAGCGCATTTTATCTAAATAATGGCGCATTTTATCTAAATAGTGGCGCATTTAATCTAAATAGTGGTGCATTTAATCTAATTAGTGGTGCATTTAATCTAGATAGTGGCACATTAAATCTAAATAATGGTAAATTTAATCTAAACCTAAAATCAAACAGTTTGAAAGTAAAAAATATTTTTCTGATGTGAATTTCAGATTTTTAAAAATAGATTTGTTTGCCGGTCCGATGTGTCCATATCACGTGTCACGGGTCCATATTCTGGTCAGTAGCTCATAAGTCTTAACTTAAAATAGAAAAACGTGTTGCGCAAGATGGCGGTTATTTTCAGCCTCGTTCTCAGAACGAGAACGACACTGCGTTCAAACTACTCTAGGTTGTACTTATGCAAATATTATAACGTTTATGATTGGCTGAGAGATTGTGTCTAACTTTAACGGGTTGGTGGTTTTCTTTTTTAAACATAATATTCACAGACAGGATGAGAAAGTCGGAGATAGAAATACAAATTGGAAGAAAGAGAGACTTAAAACAACAACAACAACAATTTGATATTCTAGAAAGAGCGAGAGAGGGAGGGGGGGGGAGGATATATACAGGAATAGAGATAAGGAAAAAGACAGAAAGAGATAAAGACAGAGGAAGGAAGTAGTGATACAGAGGAATAGAATACAATTGTGTGTATGAGTATGAGAGAGAGAGAGAGAGAGAGAGAGAGAGAGAGAGAGAGAGGTGAGAGTGAGAGAGAGAGAGAGAGAGAGAGTGAGAGAGAGAGAGTGGAGAGAGAGAGAGAGAGTGAGAGAGAGAGTGAGAGAGAGAGCAAGAGAGAGAGAGAGAGTGAGAGAGAGAGAGAGAGTGAGAGAGAGAGCAAGAGAGAGAGAGTGAGAGAGAGAGTGAGAGAGAGAGAGAGAGAGAGAGAGTGAGAGAGAGAGAGAGAGAGTGAGAGAGAGAGAGAGAGAGTGTGAGAGAGAGAGAGAGAGACACAATATCGTTGTATTATTCTTAATATTTTATGCATATGGTTTGTTACGGATCGTAGTACATCATCTTTAAATAGCTTTAGTGCCGCCGCATTAGTTACATCAACTCAGGTCATTCCGTTCACTTTAGAAGGAAAAAAAATCTCATAGTTGGCAACATAGACGTACGACAGTGGAGACCTCATTAACAATTACAAAGGGCTCCTTGGTGCCTAAGTAGCCCCCCCCCCCCCTCCCCCATCCCCATCTCCTCAGTTTCAGGACTCGGGTTTTCCTCGTGTGTCCACCTCATGTGGAGTGACACACGAATGGCGACGACCTATGGGGGAATGAAAATCTCCGACCGAAGCGCTCCGCTTTAGTGCCTCCATTCGATCGCCGCTCCTGGAAATATGGCGCCTTAACCAAGTGACACAGAAACCCCACTTAGAATAGGAGCGCGTGCCAAAGAAATAGTCAGTGGTAGAACTGAGCAACCTTTTAAAGTAGTTGCCATTCTTGCAGAACAATGCAGTGTGGTATTTTCTTTATTCAATACACTGTAGTCTAGTCCGTGTATAGCGTTTGGGGGTCCTGCAATTGCTGAATGCCCTTCTGGTACACTCATCCCTTATCTCTCAGCTTAGAACCGACCATTGTTCTATTGGGAAAATATAGTCTTCGCCACGTTTCGGCCGGAACTACAATTTGCCGTTTGTTATCTGTGTGGGATGGGAGAGGCGACAGTGGAATAGATGTGTTGATAGCTAGGTAGATAGATAGATTTATAGATCAAGAAATGGACAGATTGTCAGAACGATAAATACGTATATAGTTATGTAGGTAAATAAATAGATAGAAAGATAAATAGATAGATAAAAAATAGATAAATAGATAAATAGATAAATAGATAAATAGATAAATAGATAAATAGATAAATAGATAAATAGATAAATAGATAAATAGATAAATAGATAAATAGATAAATAGATAAATAGATAAATAGATAAATAGATAATAGATAAATAGATAAATAGATAAATAGATAATAGATGAATAGATGAATAGATAAATAGATGAATAGATAAATAGATAAATAGATAAATAGATAAATAGATAAATAGATAAATAGATAAATAGATAAATAGATAAATGGATAAATAGATAAATAGATAAATAGATAAATAGATAAATAGATAAATAGATAAATAGATAGATAGATAAATAGATAAATAGATAAATAGATAAATAGATAAATAGATAAATAGATAAATAGATAAATAGATAAATAGATAAATAGATAAATAGATAAATAGATAAATAGATAAATAGATAAATAGATAAATAGATAAATAGATAAATAGATAAATAGATAAATAGATAAAAAGATAAATAGATAAATAGATAAATAGATTAATAGATAAATAGATAAATAGATGAATAGATGAATAGATGAATAGATGAATAGATGAATAGATGAATAGATGAATAGATAAATAGATAAATAGATAAATAGATAAATAGATAAATAGATAAATAGATAAATAGATAAATAGATAAATAGATAAACAGATAAATAGATAAATAGATACATAGATACATAGATACATAGATAAATAGATAAATAGATAAATAGATAAATAGATAAATAGATAAATAGATAAATAGATTGATAGATCGATATATTGATATTTTGATAGATTGATAGACTGATAAATTGATAAATTAATAGATTGATAGACTGATAAATTGATAGATTGGTAGATTGATAGATTGGTAGATTGATAGACTGATACATTGATAGATTGGTAGATTGATAGAAAAGTAGTTTGACGAATACATAAATATATTGCTGTTCACTATTTTCCTAGAAATGTTTCGTATGTGTTTATTAAGTCCGGAAAAAAAACCACAGAATTATCGAACAAAAAAAGATTAAATTTCGAAAAATAATAAAATAATAATTTAAAAAAAAACTCCCGATGAAATAAAGGAAAGATAATAACGCAATCAATATGACAGTATGATGTAGGGAACCGTTCTAATGGAACTACTGCTGAAGACATGTACCGTTGAGACCTGGGAAGCCCAGACGTGTTGATCTAGTTAGTCAGTTAACGGCAGCGGTGTGTATTGTCTGTACTCCAATTACCATGCGACAGCTGGCAATCGAGCTACATTCGGCCATGTAGAGATAAAGACACAATTGATTTCAATTAAGACCTAAACAAGTACACAGGAAAAGCATTAATTTTTGTGATCCACGTAGCGAATATGATAAATGTAAGCAAATAAAATAAATAAGAAATATTATATGAATATCACTTTTACAAATAAGGCCAATATTTTTTATATATTTATAATTATAATTATATTATTTTCTTATTTCGTGGGTCTACTGCAATTCGGGGGATACAAAACTATCAACTTTAACTTCACTTGTTTAGATGACTGGAAATGTTGGTCTAGACGCAGCGCCGAAGGTTTATTTTAAGGAAGTCTCTAGTTCGAATCCAAGTAAGTAGATTTTAGCTCGTGCCATAGTGAGAAGGAATAGTGCCACACACTGTCCCATGGGAATAAGAGAAACACTGTGGTCAAATATCATTCATGGGATTTATGAATTAGCATTAGTTAATATTAGTTAACATATTTCGCTTTTTTTTTTCTGAGCTGATTTCCATTCCGTATACCCCTGCTAAAAAAAAAAGCCTGTAAAGATGCGACGAAACACCAGAGCGCCCCGGGCGCTCACTTTGGGAACCACTGATATAATATCTCAATTCGACTCGTCCTCGTGACAATACCAATCCAACTCGTTTTATCTCCGCAAAATGCTGGGGGAACAGCGCCCACCTCGAACTACAGGTACCAAGAAAAGTTTCTTTGTATACGAGAGGTATTAAGGCATATGTCCATGCCGACTGGACATTTACTTTTTTTGGACTTCAATGTTCAAAAGTCCCATGGGGTTATTTCTCCTTCTTTCAAAACTGAATGGTAACGCAGTAACACACACTCACACATCAGAACCAAAAAGAAGGCATGAAAGAGAATCAACCAAGCGGAGTAAGACCAGTACTAGAAGGATTTTTTTTTTTTCTTCCTCTTTCTGTTGAATGAATGGACGAACGTTTGGCTGGGAGTTTAAAAAAATCAGGTATAGGGGATGGGTGGGTCAGGGCGGTGACCAAGTATCTGTGAGGTTGGGGGGGGGGGGGTGTGGACAATGAGTAATATAAAGAAAGAAATCAAAACGGTGATAATTTTAAACCTCTGACCTTTAGTCACAAAAGTACAATGGGCAAGATTTTTTTTTTTTAATTTTATATTTCCTTTCTTGGTCTCCTTGACCTCATGCCATAACTTAAAAAGATTTTTTTAGTTCTTGCTTTTTTTTTGTAATGGCCATCTTGAAAGGAGGGTCATTTCGCAGTCGGTCTGGTCAGATGTTTTAAAGGCGTTTAATAACTGACCCCCCCCCCCCCCCATATCAACACTCTTCTCAACCAACTACCCGAGGCTAGAAAAACGTTTTGATTATTATTTTTAAAATGTTTAATCTGTTTGGTCTTCCTGTGTGTCAAATGTAAATTTTAATCTCAGTGTCATATTTGATGTCAGATTCGACAAAAAATAAAAATAGACATGAAAAGTTTAGTCTAGTTATTGTTAGATTTGATGTTTCGTTTTGCCCAATTTTTTTTCTATTCTTTGGTTCTACAGCTTTTAGTGCTAATTATAATGAGAAAAAGAATTCATGAGAAAATATACACATATTGTGCTGGCCACACAATCTTCTTTGTGTGGTTTTGATGATATCAACTTGTATATATTTAAATGACTATAAAAAAGGTTTTCACGTAGGACCAAATGGATACAAAGTGCCGGTGAAGCAGAGTAAACCAGTTTCCATCGCCAAGGCATACTAACAGATTGTGTAACCAGCACATTGCCTGGCCGACTTTTTTTTCTCCAATTACTGTCAGGCATCAATAAGAGCTGGTTAGACTCAGGAACACCCTTCAGACCCGTGAACTTAACTCAGGAACACCCTTCAGACCCGTGAACTTAACTCAGGAACACCTTTCAGACCCGTGAACTTAACTCAGGAACACCTTTCACACCCGTGAACTTAACTCAGGAACACCTTTCACACCCGTGAACTTAACTCAGGAACACCTTTCACACCCGTGAACTTAACTCAGGAACACCTTTCACACCCGTGAACTTAACTCAGGAACACCTTTCACACCCGTGAACTTAACTCAGGAACACCTTTCACACCCGTGAACTTAACTCAGGAACACCTTTCACACCCGTGAACTTAACTCAGGAACACCTTTCACACCCGTGAACTTAACTCAGGAACACCTTTCACACCCGTGAACTTAACTCAGGAACACCTTTCACACCCGTGAACTTAACTCAGGAACACCTTTCACACCCGTGAACTTAACTCAGGAACACCTTTCAGACCCGTGAACTTAACTCAGGAACACCTTTCAGACCCGTGAACTTAACTCAGGAACACCTTTCAGACCCGTGAACTTAACTCAGGAACACCTTTCAGACCCGTGAACTTAACTCAGGAACACCCTTCAGACCCGTGAACTTAACTCAGGAACACCCTTCAGACCCGTGAACTTAACTCAGGAACACCTTTCAGACCCGTGAACTTAACTCAGGAACACCTTTCACACCAGTGAACTTAACTCAGGAACACCTTTCACACCCGTGAACTTAACTCAGGAACACCTTTCACACCCGTGAACTTAACTCAGGAACACCTTTCAGACCCGTGAACTTAACTCAGGAACACCTTTCAGACCCGTGAACTTAACTCAGGAACACCTTCAGGACCCGTGAACTTAACTCAGGAACACCTTTCAGACCCGTGAACTTAACTCAGGGACACCTTTCAGACCCGTGAACTTAACTCAGGGACACCTTTCAGACCCGTGAACTTAACTCAGGAACACCTTTCAGACCCGTGAACTTAACTCAGGAACACCCTTCAGACCCGTGAACTTAACTCAGGAACACCTTTCACACCCGTGAACTTAACTCAGGAACACCTTTCACACCCGTGAACTTAACTCAGGAACACCTTTCAGACCCGTGAACTTAACTCAGGAACACCTTTCAGACCCGTGAACTTAACTCAGGAACACCTTCAGGACCCGTGAACTTAACTCAGGAACACCTTTCAGACCCGTGAACTTAACTCAGGAACACCTTTCAGACCCGTGAACTTAACTCAGGAACACCCTTCAGACCCGTGAACTTAACTCAGGAACACCTTTCAGACCCGTGAACTTAACTCAGCAACACCCTTCACACCCGTGAACTTAACTCAGAAACGCCTTTTAGACCCGTGAACTTAACTCAGGAACACCCTTCACACCCGTGAACTTAACTCAGGAACACCTTTCACACCCGTGAACTTAACTCAGGAACACCCTTCACACCCGTGAACTTAACTCAGGAACACCCTTCACACCCGTGAACTTAACTCAGGAACACCTTTCAGACCCGTGAACTTAACTCAGGAACACCCTTCACACCCGTGAACTTAACTCAGGAACGCCTTTCAGACCCGTGAACTTAACTCAGGAACACCCTTCACACCCGTGAACTTAACTCAGGAACACCCTTCACACCCGTGAACTTAACTCAGGAACACCTTTCACACCCGTGAACTTAACTCAGGAACACCCTTCACACCCGTGATCTTAACTCAAGAACACCTTTCACACCCGTGAACTTAACTCAGGAACACCCTTCACACCCGTGAACTTAACTCAGGAACACCTTTCACACCCGTGAACCTAACTCAGGAACACCTTCAGGACCCGTGAACTTAACTCAGGAACACCTTTCAGACCCGTGAACTTAACTCAGGAACACCTTTCAGACCCGTGAACTTAACTCAGGAACACCTTCAGACCCGTGAACTTAACTCAGGAACACCTTTCAGACCCGTGAACTTAACTCAGGAACACCTTTCAGACCCGTGAACTTACTCAGGAACACCTTTCAGACCCGTGAACTTAACTCAGGAACACCTTTCAGACCCGTGAACTTAACGAATCCAGAGTCATAAAAGTACGTCGCAATAATCGTCTGTATAGAACAGGGGTCACATACACGCAAACTGCCCACCAAGTGGATGTTTTGTGGCCCGCCAGTAAGCTTACACAAAATGTACTATTCGTGAAATTCAGACAGCTAGTACTGATACACATCAAATTTTATTGTTAATTTTATATACTTAACATACTTATTAAAATAAAAATCTGATTTAAGCAAATAAATACAGCTGTAGTTAGTAAATTGGCATATTGAGATGTATACAGTTTTCTTTTTGTTTACTAGGGTCGGTTTGTTGGGATGTGTGTGTGGGGGGGGGGGCTTAAACACGTGGCACACGCCTTCATACTAGTTTGAGATTCCTGGTATAGAAGGAGCGCCTGTAATATGTGACAGAAGATACGCCGACAGTTATGTGGGTATGTACGTTTTAATTACATGGATTAGTTACGAAATGTCAAAGAAAATGGATTAACCAGCAAAGAACGCAAACAATTGAACAAATTGCAATATCTTTTACAATGATTTAGAATTTTCACAGTTTACATGTAAGAGCAACACTTGTATTGTAAACACAGTGTAATAACTGATGTTATACTCATGTTATCTACGTATTATATATAGTTGACTGTGCCCACCACACAATTCCCTCGTGTATAGTGGCCGTATATAGTGGTTAACTGAACGTTTTTGGTTCTTTGGTTCGTAATGATCCACAAGACAACTGAGAATGCTCCCATATAAAAAATGTCGCCAAAAAAATGGTCTCAAAATATTACAATTCATTTTGCCTGATTGTTTTTCTACAAGACATAGTATAGGCAAACTTTGCAATCCTTTAGCAACCGAGGCTTTAAAATTCATATTCTCCGAAACCTTAGTCTCTCTCTCTCTCTGGAATTCTGTTGTGGGGGCACTATGTTCCTTGAGGAACCAATGGAACTAAGCAACTTATTTTATCTACCTTACAAACCTCAACTACACCTTCACCTGTACGGAGACTCGCCGTCACGAGTAAGAGTCAAGATAATAATATAAAGAAGGGCCACAGTAATAATAATAAAAAGAAGTTCAACAATTAATTCATTCATTAGCCCTATTTACAAACATATCACAAAGATCAAATCTAGTATATGATTCGTAATATCAAGTCATGTCTTTTTTTATAAAAAGTAATTAAATAATAACTTCAGTTGGTGGAGATTAAAAATAACAAGATGCAAATCAACAAACAAACGTTAGTATTAATTAAACAACTTTGAAATTTAAAAAAAAAAAAAAAAAAAAAATTTTTGTGGGGGCCAAGCCGGAAACATGTGATATGAAGATTATAACTTTATCTCACAATTCCAGGTCACAGCAGCCATGTTGAAGTGATGGACCCTATCCTGCGGAAGTCGGATTCAAATTACTCCAAGAAATTCCATGTCCATAGCTTGACCTGCTTCAACACCCCCCCCCCCCACCTCTCCCGGTCCAACAGCAGTCCAAGGTGACAAAAGGGTGACAACTGATCCATCCAGGTCTTGTTATGATGACGGTAACAGGGGGTGCGTTAAAAGCTGATCGCCTCCCCTTTTAACCGAGTTATTAGCCCTTGGAGAACTATGGAACAACATGCCGACAAGTTTTCTCTGCCAGCTTCCTGCTTATTTATAACGTCTCGTGTTTCAACTTCCCCCCTCCTCATTCTTTTTTTGTTTCGTTTTGTTTTTAACTTCGCGCTCATTTCAATTTTTGAACTTTTTTTTTGTTTGTTGTTGTAAAGACTTGTTCCGGTTCTGTTTGTTTTTACTATCATTCATTTTCAAAAAGTCATTTCCGGTGACCTTTCCTTGATTCTTAGACAACTTTATATTCTAAATTCTAAAACGGAATAGCCAGAGGCTAGTTTCTTCAATTTTATATTAAAATTAAAGAGTTATAAAGATATTAAGGAGTCATTGTGTTGTTGTTCTTTTGTTCGTTTCGTATAAAAAGTTAATCTTTTAAGACTAGCTTCGGGCAATTCCGTTTAGTTTTGAATATGACAAATTAATTGACAGGAAAAATCAAAACTTGAGAGAAATATTTTTTCTCAGGAAAGTACTATTGAAGACAGTATCTATAAAAGGCTACCTATCTACCTACCTACAACCCAACTACCCAACTACCTAACTACCTATCTACCTAACTACCTATCTACCTATCTATATATCTACATATCTACCTATCTACCTATCTATATATCTACCTATCTACCTAACTACCTATCTACCTATCTATATATCTACCTATCTACCTATCTATATATCTACCTATCTACCTATCTACCTATCTACCTATCTACCTATCTATATATCTACCTATCTACCTATCTACCTATCTATATATCTACCTATCTACATATCTACATATCTACCTATCTATATATCTACCTATCTACCTATCTACCTATCTATATATCTACCTATCTACCTATCTACCTATCTACCTATCTACCTATCTACCTATCTACCTATCTACCTATCTACCTATCTACCTATCTATATATCTACCTAGCTACATAGCTACCTACCTATCTACCTATCTACCTATCTACCTATCTACCTATCTACCTATCTATATATCTACCTATCTACATATCTACATATCTACCTATCTATATATCTACCTATCTACCTATCTACCTATCTATATATCTACCTATCTACCTATCTACCTATCTACATATCTACCTATCTATATATCTACCTATCTATATATCTACCTATCTACCTATCTACCTATCTATATATCTACCTATCTACCTATCTACATATCTACCTATCTACCTATCTATATATCTACCTATCTACCTATCTATATATCTACCTATCTACATATCTACATATCTACCTATCTATATATCTACCTAGCTACATAGCTACCTACCTATCTACCTATCTACCTATCTACCTATCTACCTATCTATATATCTACCTAGCTACCTAGCTACTTACCTATCCACCTATCTATTTATACATTAATTGAACTCATTGTATGTAGACCAGCCTGTCCATCTGCCGATCATCAGGTCACTAATCCACCCAATCTATTCATTTATTAATTCACCCATCCATCAATTCTTCAGATCAATTCATCACTCCATCACTCTCTCAATTCATCAATCCATTGATCAACATCAATCCACAGATCCATCTATCCATATCAATACATGAAGCCACATCGATCCATCCAGACATCCTCCCATCCATCCACTCACCAACACATCTATCCACGAATCCATCCACAATGCATTATTCCTTCGGTGTGTAGGTCAGTCTGCCCATCCATCCATTCACCCACCCACCCATCTCACCACCTTATCGTCCCCCCCATTCATCCATCAATAGATCAACCAAGCCACCCATCCTCATATCCATGAATCCACCAACTCACCAATACATCCCTTTTTTGGATCCTAACTACCCGTTTTTTCATGACTAAACAAACCAAATTCTTATTAGCATTTCTTTACTATTGTGTTTCTCTTAACAATTTCAGTGAAAATCTCCTGTATAGACGTTCTCCGGATAGAATCCCTTTTCGGAAACTTGTCTTGATCTTTTTGCAATATCTCAATAAGCCGTGTAGATTTATTAGTCCTATGTACTCGAATATCATATTTATATACGTATAACACAAACAAACATAATAGTTATAGCGCCAATATGTATAGTTCTTCGTGTTGATTTATAAACATTCATGATTTATGATAACAAAACGGAAGCAGCACGGACACAAAAGTACCGTACGCAAACAAAATATTCATAAGTACAAACAAATTATAGAGCAATAAAACACACACACACACACACGCACAATACAATGAGTAGCAATGACCACCAAGTTCATGATAGATGGCTCTTTGTATATGCCAATTGATTTACACACTGTGCATAGAGATCATGTTTGTTTATTCTTAGCTGAAGTATTTTATTGTGTATTTTTGTTTTCTTTACTATTTCAAACCTAGCACACAGATTCAAACGAAAGGCAACCACAGGTGACCTCTAGGAAGCAGTGCACGCCCCACCTTCGACTTCCCCCCCCCCCCATCACTATCCACCCCTCCCCTCCCCGCCTCCACTCTGACATTGACCAAATTTTTTCTATTTTTTTTTTATGATTGTTTTTTTGTCTTTTCTTACTTTCTGTCCATCTTATGCAGACTTATCCGCCGTGAAGCGTAACCACGTGGAGCCAGCGCGTGGCGTGCGGGCGGTTGAGGTCAGAGGTCACCGGGCAGATGGCGACAGGTGCTACCACGTGCCTGTGTCCGACTCCGCGCCGTCCCCCCACCCCTACTCCCGCCACCCCCTCCATCTTCCACCCCCCCCCCCCCCCACTTCGCTACACGGAAGGAAAAAAGAAATAGAGGAACGGGGGGGGGGGGGGGAGGGGGTAGGCAAGGTAAATGTCTTGGTCCTATGTAAGCCAATCCTTTTTTTCTATCTCTCCCCTCCCCCCAACAACACCCTCACTGTAATGTTAGCTATTGAAATTAGAGCGGGCAGGGTGGGGGCAAGTTGGGGGCAGGGATGGACAAGATTGGAGGGAGGGAGGGGGAGGGTTAAATTACTTTACTTTGCTCTTTTCTTCTCTTCTTAGTATGCCCCCCTCCCCCTTCCCCCACGCCCTCTCTCCACCTCCCCCGTTCTTCATCTCTACAACCACCTACACACGCGCGCACAGACCCCCTGCTCTGTAAAACTACAGAGGAAATCTGGTGCACGCGACAGGGGACGTCTGAAAAATTGTCCATCCGCCCCCCTTTCCATTCCACCCTCCCATCAAAACGGTTGATGAAGCGAGACCGTAACTTCATTTTAGTCTTTCCGCGCCCCCTCCCTCCCCCCGTCCATCCTTCTTTACTCCGTCAGTAATAGTCTCCCCCCCCATTTGTCCCATCTCTCTTTCAATTCTCCTCCGAGAGGGGGGATTACGACCTGTGTCATTGACGCCATATTTACTGCGTCATTCACGCAACCACCCCTCCCCCTACCACACACACACACACCGTTGTCTCTCCACGCCCTCCTGTCACCTCTCCCTATAATTCGTTATGTTTTAATCACATTAAAGAAAACATTCAACAGAAAACAATGAAGGACAGAGAAAAGAAAGGATGAAGGTGGAAAGACAGAGGGGGGGAGACAGGGCTGGGATGAGAAAGCTGATATTATGATTGATACAAACTATTCGCTTTTATGTCATTATATATACATATATGTAAGAATATTCCAGACTTAAGTTCTAGCTTATAGATACCACACTAGGCTAAAACAATTTATTAAAATGCACATATAAACATAAAGGCACTTTTATTATTCTAAACGTAAACAATAAAAAATAACAAAAACTAAATACCGAAAGAAACGTTCTCACTACAGTTTTTATTGTAATGCTGTTTGTTATTTTTCTTTTTCTATGAACAAAACACATTGTAATAAGTTGTTTCTCCGTCATTTCGACGGGCATAACTACTCGTATAAACATAATAGTAAAAGCATTTTTATTATTCTATACGCAAGAACAAATTCAAATAAGTACTCTTTTTTTTTCTAAAGTGGCATCCAGGCAATAGATGGGTTACCTGAACGAGCCAGGAAAATTAACATCATTGGAAATGCTCATTAAATGGTAAGACTAGACTTGAACCACTGATAAGATTAGGACGCACTAATCTTGTGTAGAAAAGGAACTGTATACATTTTCTTTGACGCATTCAATACCTTAAACTTTGCTGTTTGTGTGTAGATTTTAACAAGATGTCTGCTATATATAATATAGTATGTATGTGTGCATTAGTTGTTCTTTTATATTTTAGTTGATTTTACAAAAGGCAATTATTTCTTACACAATAAAAACTAAGGAAACAAATATAATACATTTTTATTGTAATAAAGATAAAATTACAACTATCTTACCGCTACAATGGGCAAACGACCAAACCACCCCCCCCCCATGTACCCCCCCCCATCACCTCACACAGCTATAAACCTTGCGAGCTAACACCCCCACCCCTTTTCCATTAAACCGGGTTCAAAAGGCTTGTAATTACACCCCCCCCCCCCAAACAACCACCCCCAATCTTTTTCTTTTTTCTCAACATGGATATTAATTTACTTCATATGGGGCCACGCACCTTTTCCACCAATGAAAATGCAGAACACATTTTTTTTTTTTAATTATTAAAGAAAGCAGTTTTTGGAAAGAGACGTCTTCCTATTGGTTCATATCTGTGCAACCATTTCATATGTTTTGTACACTTTTCATGTGAATAAAATATACTTTTTCTCTTTTTTTTTAATACACATGTAATTGTGAGTCATTCGAAGCTTTTGAATATTTCAATCAAGGGACATTAAAAATAAGTTTTAAATATGTTGAAATTCCAAACAGTTGTAGAGCTAAATATTATGTTCATATTCTTAAGCTTATTAGCATAGATACATTAACATATTTTTGTGTTGTAAATAATCTATGTAAACTTCCATGCCCTGTTTTTTTTTTATTTTTTTATTTTAGTTAGTATATTTTATTTATCCTTAGTTTTAAGCTTTATTTATTGAGTCCTGACGATGGTTTGGTCATGTGTTGCGGCATAAGGTGGACGTCGGAGATGCTGGTTCGACAACATAAAATATTGTACAGGGCTTCAGTTGACTCAACTATTGACAACCGCACAACATTGGCAAATGTGGAGAAAGTTCACTGCTGAGGTGTCCATTCGTTGCCCCCAATAACCACAACGGTCAAGAGATTGGTGATGATGAAAAAACAACAAAATGCTTATTAACGAAATTCGATGGTTCTGATTAATAATAATAATAATAAACTGAGATATAGATAGTTGGGTCAATGACTGAACGAATGAATGGGTGGATTGATTGATATATTAAATAGGTGTAAGAGACTGATGTATATTACCAAAGACTATAATAATTTGGACCGCTCGCTCTATTTTTAACGCTTACATATTATTCTTTTTCCGTGCGCACCCAATAACGCTGTCTTAAAAAACTTCTACGCTCCTACGTTTGCCTAAATGTTTTCGCCGTATACAACTTTCGATTTTACTTTAAATTTTTCATTGAGAAAATCATAGCAATTAAAGAAAATTGCCCAGTACACAAGGGAAACGGGAATACCGAAAACAAGCTATTCAAGTCATCAAATTATAGCAGAACTATTAAAGCAAGCGGTCCATCATATTATAGTCTTTGATATTACATAGATAGGTTATCCATTGACTTTCAGAGGAAATGATTGCCAATATATAGAGCTTATCTTACATATAAAAGCTATAATATGTAATAAAATAGTTCAAGTATAAAGTAGTATTATACAATTATGTATTTGTTTACCCCAGTAGTCTAAAACAAATATTGTGTGCATATATATAGAGAGATAGCTGAACTAAGTCATTAGGTCAATCACTAAACAAGGACAAGAGGTCGTCACGGGACGATTAAGATAATCCGTTGAGTTGCAAGTAATATCCAAACACAAGTCCAAACACTTTTATCACTAAGATAACTCTCACCATCTGTGCCTTGTACGTTATCTATATTTCTAGCATGGTTCACCAAAATAAAGGCGAGACCCCACAATTAAGTTCCCTACGCCCCCCCTCCTATATTTCCACTGCTATAACTTTCCTTGTGTTATTAATAACAGTAACATTTTTAACCCCATACTTAAGTTTATGGAGGCCAGCTTGTAAGATATAAAGAAAGAAACATTGTACAAAAAAAACAACAAAAAAAAAAAGATGGAACATGAAACATGACCAATGGTTTGTACAGTCTCGACCTTGTGGCCTTTCAACTTCTTCTTCTTTGCTTTTCTTTTTTTCTACAAGAGAAAACCTAAATGGGCCCTAAAGTGAAATGACCTTGAACAAGTTCAGTGGCTATGGAGAGAAGAAAAAAAAAAGATTACCCATTCGCACAAATGTATGAAAGATAAATCCGTCTCTCTCTCTCTCTCTCTCTCTCTCTCTCTCTCTCTCTCTCTCTCTCTCTCTCTCTCTCTCTTCAACTGCTCCCCTTCCCCCCCCCCCACACCTCCATTCCCCATCAATTTTTAGTGGGTGTTGTTACTGTTGTTGTTACCTCCCCCACCCCACCCCGTTTCCTAACAAAGGTAGGGTGGGGGGAGGACAAGGGATATAACATAAAAGAGCATGAATTGAAAACGTCTTGATTGGGTCTGGAGGGCAGGTCCACCCCGGCATCATGCCCTGGTATTCAGTAAACTCCCCATCCTCTCTCACCCACCCACTCACCCACGCTTCCTTACGCCCATTCGTTATTATCTGTATTCTTGTATTTTCGGCTTCTTCTTCTAATCCTTCAGTGTCCTTGACCTCAGGCTCGAGATGAGCATTTTTATTATATTCCCCCTTGGGTCTCACTTTAGGGAGTCACATGGGGACACGTGCTCAAGGTGAAGTACGGGTGATTGAAGGAATATAAAAGGAAATCAAGAAGAAAGAGAGAGAGAGAGAGAGAGAGAGAGGAGGTATAGATAGAGATGAGGATGGAGAGAGGGATGGAGAGAGGGAAGGCGAAAGATATATGGAGATAGATAGGAAGAAAGATGGAAAAAGGGAGATAAAAGAGGTATGTAGAGAGAGAGAGAGAGAGAAATGGAGAAAGATAGACGGAGAAGATGAGAGATGCGGCGAGAAATATAGAGAAATGGCGAGAGGGGAGATTAGAGGGAGAAATTGAGTGGAAGAAAGGTGGAAAGAGAGATTGGAAACAGATTGGAGAGATCTGGGGTGAAATAGAGGGTTATATGGCCATGTAGAGATGGAGAGAAAGATGAAGTTATAAAGAAAGATGGAGTGATGCAGAAAGTGTGATGGAGAGAGAAACGTACACAGACCTGCTTTTTTCTACAAGGGGTTAGGAGTATTTCCTCACCTCTGCACCAACCCCTCTCCTTTATGTGTCCGCGTCGCAATATTTCTGTTTTCAATTGTTGACCATAAAGACGAAACTGGCGGGATGATTTTCAATTGTCCAAGTACTGTGTGTGGGTGTGTGTGTATGTGTGTGTGTTTGTGTGACATGCTCCAGGTCATACAGGTCATTACCCTGCTCCTCGGTTCATCTTGAGACGGTGGACATGGAGGGCGGTGATGGGAGGACGGATGGATGGAGGGGGAAGCAGAGGTGGAGGGAGGGCAGGTTGCTATTATGTCTGAAATAGGGTGTAAGGTAGTAGGGGGAACGGGGAGGAGGGGGGGGCGCTCTGGAGATCGCTTGAAGCTGTAGTGCTACGCGATGGCCAGGTGATGAAAGCCCTGACCACTTGACCCACTCAAGTTTTGTGTGCGTGCGTGTGACTGTTTTACATAAAGTGGGGCAGGTTTGGATGTAATATTTAATTGGATTAACTTGAACCAAAAAAAAAAAAAAAAAGCACCACAGGCCACATGCCCAGTATGGTAAACAAAGAAATACATCTTTCATCACCAGACGCAGTGGGTCAAGGACAGTACATCTATTCATAGATTGTGTGTGTGTGTGTGTTATAAACACTATAAACATACTTTCACAATTTTAATAATTTTTTGTAAGAAGTTTGTTGGAGTTGGCCTGACTCGAAAAGCCTGTGCCGATAGACGCGGGTTCAAATCAGGTCATACCAGTACGCCCAAGATCCCACCCTCCCAAAAGCAACGTTAAAGTTGCGTGCCACGTACCACTGCGTTATTAAATAGCTGGCCAAACTTTGCCATAGTAAAAGCTGCTATAACCTCACACTGATGACTGTAATTGTATACCCTACAAATAACTTCACATCATTTTTATTGAAAATATTACTTTGCTAACATATTAAAATTAAATTCACCAAACAACAACAAAAAACGTTTGTATATTAAATGAAATAATATTACATAATATTCACGTAATGTGAAATTCAATCAATATTCTTTGTTAAAATTTTTGATTGTGATTATTAAAAGAAACATTAGCCAGACAGTTCTTTAACCAAGTTTCTTTTTTTTCTTTTTATCCAATCAGACGAGCTATTCGTTTTGTGCGCTGTTAAAGTCTATTTTTAGAACTGCATTGTTTCTATTTCACCATGGAGATGATGTTATATAAACTATATCGTCTTTTACTTGGCAGTATTATTTACTTTTGGTGTTTTAGAATCAATGTTGTCATTGTTCGAGTAATTAATTAAATTGTTTTCACTGTTTAGTTTTTTCAACTTGGTAAACTCATTGACACCCGATATTAATTTCAATGTTTGTTATTCTTGATATTGATAGACGTAAATATGTGGAGTAGAGATGGATCGTCTTTTCAAACAGTCTTCACACTGATCTATGTATATCTTTAATTATATGTCTGTCTGTAGGTCGGTCTGTCCTCGTGTCTATGTATTTATATCTCTCTATCATATATCTATCAATGTATGTCTCTATCTGTCTATCTATCTATATATGTATCCATCTATCTGCCTTTCTGTTTGTCTGTCCGTCTATCTCTCTCTCTCTCTCGAAATACAAGCAGACTATTTCTCTTAAAACCGTCTAGTTGATATATCGGTCTACCGTTGAGATGGTTATTGTTCTCCCTAACCCCAGAGAGAGCTCTTTTTATTAGGGCGGGCGGGGCCATGAATGAAATAGTGGTCTAGCGGCATCTCGAATTGCCTAAAATCCCTGGTTCGAATTCCGGTGAAGACATACTTTCTGGGCCTGGAAGTAGTCCATGAGTAAGAAACAGTTTAAGGCGACTGATCGTTGTACTGAACACAAATTCCTTAGTATGCCGTGGTTACAGAAACCCGTGAACGCTAATATTGATCAAATTAGTATGACTGAACCCCCCTCCCCTTTTTTGTTTGCAGGCTATCTGATGTAATATTTTGTTTTTATCTTTTGATATGTTTGTTTTTGTCTTCATATAGACAAAGCTTGCCAAACTATGGTGATAAAAAAGACAATAGCGGAATAATGAAAAGAAACTTGTTCGTATATAAGGCTATGGATACAATACATCCTATTTGTGGATGCAGTTCTAGACAGGTAGCGGATGCGCGCGCACCCAGTGCGAGAACCAGAGACTAATCCGAACACCGTCCCAATATTTCATACCTGTCCGCTGCACGCGCCGAGAGGATTATAGAGTGTTAGTGAGACCGAAATCTCCTATAGGGACATCAAGACCCAAGAAATAAAATAGAAACGGTAGCCTACGTCTCCCACCTGCTTCCCTAGGCACGACAGGTCGTGGCAGCCGATGTGGAGTTGGTGAATGTGATACGTCACCTTGGGATACCTGGTCCACTGAAGACAATTTTTTGATTGACAACCGGGGGCTTATGGGATTGTTACAGGAGACGCATGTGGTTTTAGTGGCGATACTCGGGTCTTGGGTGTTGATGTGTTAGTTTTAGAAGAAAGTTTTACTTACGTGTACATCCTGTTTTGTTATCTATCTATCAATCTATCCATCTATCCATCTATCCATCTATCCATCTACCCATCTACCCATCTACCCATCTACCCATCTACCCATCTATCCATCTATCCATCTATCCATCTATCCATCCATCCATCCATCCATCCATCCATCCATCCATCCATCCATCCATCCATCCATCCATCCATCTATCCATCTATCCATCTATCCATCTATCCAACTAATTTATATAATGCATCCAATCTATAAATTAGCCTATTGTCTAATGTAAAATCTATATAAGTAATGACTAGTGACAAATGGGTATTTGTTGTTCAAACATGTCTGCAAGACACACACGCCTACTTGAACCCCCACCTCCCTATACGCCCACGTAGGACGGCGGCGCCCCCCCCCCCCCACGAGTAATCCCGTTTGTTAAATCAACAACCCCCCCCCAAAAAAAAAACAACACAAGACGGATTTGGACTTTCCTCTTTTCACCTAAGCCCCCCCCCCCCACAGACACACCACCCTCTCCCAACCGCTGACAGCATGCATACATAATGAGTCTCAAGTCCTCACCCACGACTACGTAAAGTTTAACCTGGATGGCCCGAGCTTTGATGAGTCTCTGCACGTCCCAACACTGGGGGGAAGGGCAGCTTATGGGGGAGGGGGCGGCACTTATAGAAAGGGGGAAGGGCAACAACAAGGAAAAGAAAAATGAAAGGTGAATTTGATTTACAGCATCGGGTGACCCGGTGACCCGGCACGTGCCCTCAGACCGCCTGTACAACTCACTCCTGTGTAAGTTCCTTCATCAAATATTTGACAGCGGACAGCGGTCTTCGGGTGAGAGCAGAGAAAGGACAGGTAGTGTGTGGGCCCTTGTCTAGCGGACATAATGTACGCTGCAGCACCATACCTTTCTATAGATTCTTTCTTTCTCAACTTTTTATTTCACTTTCCTCAATCACCCCCACCTCCCACTTCCTCCACTTCCTCCCCATCTCTCTCCATCTCTCTCTCTTTCTCTCTCTCTCTCTCTCTCTTCCTATCTCTATAACTATCTCTATCTCCTTCTCTCTCTTAATTTTATCTTCTTTTCACCTCAATTTTAGTATTTCCTTTATTCATTTCAACATCCAATTATTTTTTTAAATTTAATATTATGCACATCCCAATCTTCTTTTATTCGCTTCTTCTGTCTATCTTTTTATAACTCTACTTGTTTGGTTTTTTTTTGCTCCTTAGCATTCACTTATTAACCCTTACAGTCCCGGGCGCGTATATAGCGTAACTGAAGGCAGCATAGATAGAAGTAGGTCGGTACGGGAAGGGTTAACTAATTCTTTGCTTCCATCCGTGTCAGTCTGCCAATCTAAACTTCCATACTTTCTTCATCTTTTTCTCCATCCCGTCTCCATCCAGTCTCACCCCCCACATTCCCTCTCTCACTGTCCCCACCCCACCCCCCCCCCCCCACTATATCCTCCTCTCTCACACTCTTCTCCTTCCTATCTCATTCTGCAAAAACCTATCAGGTGGTATAGCGAAAGGAATAAAAAAAAAATTAAACAAAAGACTGCTGGTGCCACCTCTGTCGAATAAAAGAAAAAAGGTTAAATAGAATATAATAGGAGACTTCCAGGAGAGCAAAAGTGGAGGTGACCAGTCTTGCGTCGATGGACAACAGACGACAGGATGTAGTGTCATAACGCCACTCAGGTGTGCCACAACATAGCCCCCCTCCCCCCTTTCCCGAATTAATTCATCTGCCTCACACCACAACTGCCCTCTACTTAACTGTTCCCACCCCCACCCTCCAGCCCCAAACAAAAACCTTTTCGCTGTCCAACCTGGACAAAGTGTAGAAAAGCAAGTTATGCGTCAAGTTGAATGGAAGCGGAAGAAATAACATGAAATATTTTTTTTGAAAAGCAGGAAATAGGGGGAAGGGAGACAATCGCCCGCTAATGACCATTAAACTATTTTCATAGCCTCCCCTTTTTTTCTTCTTCTTTAATGGCGCGTGGTCATGCTAGACAGATGGGAAGAGGGAGATGTCGGCAGCGCGTGCCAGTGACCGCCATTACCGGAAGCACTGTATTGGTCATGGTGGAATTAAAAACTCATCAAATGCTTCCCGTTTCGGCCATCTTAAATCGCAGTTTAGAATAACGACAGATGATCATCTCCAATAATATTACGTTTAATCGTGCACAATTTTCTTTTTTTTTTTTTCTTGTTTTCGTTTCCTTTAAAATAATGTATATAGATTTTATCTTTATTGTTTAGGTTTTCTTTATTTTAGTTTATTGTATTTTGCCTGAGACGACATGGGCAGGGCTTGACATTAAAAATCGACCATTCCTTTATATTACACAAAAACATAAGATAAAAAACAACAACACTTTTTTTATATTCCAAATGCAAGAACAAATATATATAAGCTCTCCTTCTTCCCGTGGGACATGCGGGCCTGAAATGGGTTGCCTGAACTAATCAAGACAACCCATAACTTAACATCATTTAAAACACTAATAAAATTGCAAGACTATATTCAAACCAATGATACGCGTAGGACGCAATAATCTCTATATTATTAAAAAGTAAACTGTGTGTGTGTTCAACCAATCACATTAATTACTTTAAAGACAACACATGACCTTATTATATTGTCTCATATTATACTTTTGCGATTTCACTTCGGATATGTGCCTTCGCTAGCTAAGTGGTTAACGTATCGGACTGCCACGCGAGTGACCGATGCTCGCGTCTCCAGTTTATACCTTTTTTTTTTTTTTTTTTTTTTTTATACTTCCATTAGTATTACTTTTTATTTTAATATTGTAAATCTACGTGAAACACCGGGCAGTTTAGATTTTTGTTAAATAAAAACAATTGCCTACTTTTTATCCGATTACAATATTTATTATAAATAACTTTCCTAAAGTCTTAAGTTATAAAATATTTTTTTTTAAATTATTACATTTATAGCTTTCTGTTAATTGTCATTTATAAATTTTTTTATCTGTAGCTTATACAGGTCTGTTTTATTTTCCTCCGGGCAACGCCGGGCCATTTAGCTTGTCTTCTAAAGAGAAGGAGCGACTGTAGCATATTAGATAAGATAAAGATAAATTAAAATAGATCTAAAGGTCTGATGTTTAAATGTACGTAAAAAATGTGTATGCTTTGTTTGAATGGAATAACTGAAAAAAAAATCTACAACAAAAAAAACACAAAACTTTATGGTTATAAATAGTTCAGTTTAGTCACATGGTGGCACAAGACACAATGAACTTGAAAGTTGAACTAATCTTGACATTAACACTTACACACAAACACACAAACACACATACACACAAACACATACACGAATACACACAAACAAAAATACACAAGGCCGAGACGTTTGTAGAATTTTCTAGAAAACTAAAAGTATGCAAGTGGAAATGAAGGAAATGAGACATTCTATATACACTTGTAACTAATATAAGTATATATTACTTGTAACTATTATAAGTATATATATATATATATATATGATTAGACTCTATGGTGTTTTAAAACAAAGTATTGTCTATTAAATACATTTACACATCTTTTGCCACAACATTCCGTCGATGTACTGCCTATAAAGAAAAACAAGTTTTAAAAAAGTTTGAACTGATTCCATTTACTGTTAAAAAAAAGTATCCCGTCGTACCAAATTGATCCATATGGCTTGAAGCAACGTTCACCATTTTCTGTGGCCATGGCATACTGGGTGATTGTGTGGCCAGCACAATGCAAAGCTGCCTTTACTTTACCCCAACTGAGGTCAGGTTACCCAACAGAGACTGGGTAGACTCAGGGGCACCATCCAGACCTGGAAACAAATCCCAGCCTTTACGAGGATTCGAACCCAGGACCTTCGGTAACGCGCTGCCGTTCGGCCACCGGCCCATATTAACTGGTTGACTTGTAGAATATGATTAGCAAAAAAACAACAAAAATATATAGAAAGTTGGCAGAACATATAAGCTAGAACACATAGAAAGGCGTGGCAGAACATATAGAACACATAGAATGGCGTGGCAGAACATATAGAACACATAGAATGGCGTGGCAGAACATATAGAACACATAGAATGGCGTGGCAGAACATATAGAACACATAGAATGGCGTGGCAGAACATATAGAACACATAGAATGGCGTGGCAGAACATATAGAACACATAGAATGGCGTGGCATAACATATAGAACACATAGAATGGCGTGGCAGAACATATAGAACACATAGAATGGCGTGGCAGAACATATAGAACACATAGAATGGCGTGGCAGAACATATAGAACACATAGAATGGCGTGGCAGAACATATAGAACACATAGAATGGCGTGGCAGAACATATAGAACACATAGAATGGCGTGGCAGAACATATAGAACACATAGAATGGCGTGGCAGAACATATAGAACACATAGAATGGCGTGGCAGAACATATAGAACACATAGAATGGCGTGGCAGAACATATAGAACACATAGAATGGCGTGGCAGAACATATAGAACACATAGAATGGCGTGGCAGAACATATAGAACACATAGAATGGCGTGGCAGAACATATAGAACACATAGAATGGCGTGGCAGAACATATAGAACACATAGAATGGCGTGGCAGAACATATAGAACACATAGAATGGCGTGGCAGAACATATAGAACACATAGAATGGCGTGGCAGAACATATAGAACACATAGAATGGCGTGGCAGAACATATAGAACACATCGAATGGCGTTATTTTATAGGTTTCTAATATTCAGCTATCGTTGTTTTGCTCAGGGTTTCCTATGACCTAAACGTTTAAATCTCTACTCTACGTCTAAAGACCTCTAGAACTAGAGATCGACCGAAATTCGGCTACGGTTTCGGTTTCGGCGCCGAAAATAGGCAAATGGTCTTTTTCGTTGTAGTTTCGGTTTTTGCCGAAGAAAAAAGTTAGCTTTCGGTTTGCTTACGGTTGTGGCCGAAAATGACATTGACTTTCGGTCCAATGCCGAATATCTATTTTAACTTTCAATTTTTAGACTGCAACGATAGTGCTGCTTATATTAATTTTCTTATTGATAATTCTGAATAACATTATACATAATATTTCTTTATATACAACTGTATATTAGGCTTACATTTTCTATGTAGTGATGATAAACAAAAACCGATTTTCGGTTTTGTCGGAATTCGGGAGGAAATTATTTCAATATGGTGTCCCACGTTTTTTTAACTTGGAGACGTATTTTAAAACCATGTTTGATTCGTACGAAACAATTCTTTAACATTAAATACTCTCAAACACTAATTAGTCAAACTTCTATTGTTTACTTAGATAGAGTACCCATAAACTATTTAATATTACACTAAAATGTGTGGTCTTTTAAAATCTGCAGTCTTTTAAAATCTTTTGTTTGGCCATTTCTTTTTATTCGGTTACGGTTTCGGCTTCGGCCGAATGTCTAGTAAAATTTTCGGTATCAGCTTCAGTTTCGGCCGAAAGTCAAATTTATAATTTTCGGTATGGTTTCGTTTCGTTCGGTCTCTATCTAGAACTCTACTCTACTACTAAAGACCTCTAGACCTCTACTTCAGCAGAAGATTAACCAGGTTGTTCTCTTTAGCCGTTTGCAGACTTTTAATCATGTTTGATGGCATATTTTGGAGTGTGGCAACATCTGAAACAATCCCATCGAGCCAACCCAAGGTGGAAGCTCAGTAGGGGAATCATCTACATTTGCTCAGTTTCGAGCTGGATATCGTCCGATAGAGCAGGGGTGGGCAGTCTTTTGATATTAGTGTGCAAAGGTAGAATTTCTAATTCAATCAGCGTGCGCACAGCTTATAAAGTCATACTGCTATTTTTTTAAGAACAGTCCTGAATTGCCTTTTTGTGGGTCTCTCGCGTGCCAGTGAAAATCATTCTGAGTGCCAAATGGGGTCTACTTTAGTAAGTTCAGGCCCCAAAAAGATTCGCGATGTAGAAAAGGGATCTCGGTTCGTATTAGGTCGCAGAGAATTGAGGTTCGAGTCAAGTCTGATGTCAGATTCCTGTTGGACCGATTTTTTAACTTTGTGCTAATGGCTGACCCTGTCAGGTGATACTGTTTAAAGCGGTTTTTAATTTTGTCCAAATGCATACCTGAAAAATTGTTACATTTGTCAGGTCAAGACTAAAGACGGTCCTGTATAGAAAAAAATGGATGGTGGAAGTTTAATAGACATGACTTGAGCATTGTTTGTCAGCCTGACTACACTTTCAATGGCATTTATATAATGACAATGATGTGTGAGGGTATTAAGGGCATTTTATGTATCTTTACACCAGGGGCGTCAAACAGGCAGCTAGCAAGCCACAGCACGCCTCCATCTATTCCGCATTTTACTGTTGCCCACATAGAGCTTCTAACGACATTTTTATCTTTAAGATTTATAAAATAACTAATTTTAATAAATGCTCAGAATGTGTCGGCCAACATGTTTTATCGAATGTCTTATACGGCCCTAATGACGTAAAAGGGTGCACATCCTGCGTTACAATTTCCGCAACTTTGTGTGTAATTTGCGCAAACTTTACCCTAATGACGTAAAAGGGTGCACATCCTGCGTTACAATTTCCGCAACTTTGTGTGTAATTTGCGCAAGCTTTACCCTAATGACGTAAAAGGGTGCACATCCTGCGTTACAATTTCCGCAACTTTGTGTGTAATTTGTGCAAACTTTACCGGATTTGTCTCAAGAATTCTAAGTAATCCAGGATTTTATAGAATATGGTTCAACCTGTGATTGGCTGCAGCCTAAATGTTTTCAATGAAGTTACCAGATATGAGCAGACCAACATACTCCGACTCCGGACAGGGGCATAACAGACTATTAGTCCACCGACTTGACCTAAGTCACACCCCTTAGTGCCCCTGTGGAACTGGACTCCGAAATACAGAGCACATCCTGCAATGGTGTCTACTATCCACAAAGAGGCCCGTTACCGTGTCTGGTATCAAGGAGACACCATGGAGGAAAAGATATAGAGCCCAAAGCCATTCTTACAAGAACAACCCGGTTCATCTGCCAGTCTGACACAGCAAAGGAAAGCTAAATGGAACGCTTAAGAAGAAAAATGGCCTCCCCCCACACCCTAGTCCAATCATGAATGCACAAATTTTGTTTCTCGATTGTTTGTTCACCTTCTTTTATTTTTGAGCCACGCCTAAACTTAGCTACTCTAAAGTCATTGAGTCACTGTCACTGATGTGTGGGGAAATAATTTTTTCCCGGGTCTGGAGGGTGACCCTGAGTCTACCCAGCTCTGATGGGTACTTAGGGTGTCCCTGAGTCTACCCAGCTCTGATGGGTACTTAGGGTGTCCCTGAGTCTACCCAGCTCTGATGGGTACTTAGGGTGTCCCTGAGTCTACCCAGCTCTGATGGGTACTTAGGGTGTCCCTGAGTCTACCCAGCTCTGATGGGTACTTAGGGTGTCCCTGAGTCTACCCAGCTCTGATGGGTACTTAGGGTGTCCCTGAGTCTACCCAGCTCTGATGGGTACTTAGGGTGTCCCTGAGTCTACCCAGCTCTGATGGGTACTTAGGGTGTCCCTGAGTCTACCCAGCTCTGATGGGTACTTAGGGTGTCCCTGAGTCTACCCAGCTCTGATGGGTACTTAGGGTGTCCCTGAGTCTACCCAGCTCTGATGGGTACTTAGGGTGTCCCTGAGTCTACCCAGCTCTGATGGGTACTTAGGGTGTCCCTGAGTCTACCCAGCTCTGATGGGTACTTAGGGTGTCCCTGAGTCTACCCAGCTCTGATGGGTACTTAGGGTGTCCCTGAGTCTACCCAGCTCTGATGGGTACTTAGGGTGTCCCTGAGTCTACCCAGCTCTGATGGGTACTTAGGGTGTCCCTGAGTCTACCCAGCTCTGATGGGTACTTAGGGTGTCCCTGAGTCTACCCAGCTCTGATGGGTACTTAGGGTGTCCCTGAGTCTACCCAGCTCTGATGGGTACTTAGGGTGTCCCTGAGTCTACCCAGCTCTGATGGGTACTTAGGGTGTCCCTGAGTCTACCCAGCTCTGATGGGTACTTAGGGTGTCCCTGAGTCTACCCAGCTCTGATGGGTACTTAGGGTGTCCCTGAGTCTACCCAGCTCTGATGGGTACTTAGGGTGTCCCTGAGTCTACCCAGCTCTGATGGGTACTTAGGGTGTCCCTGAGTCTACCCAGCTCTGATGGGTACTTAGGGTGTCCCTGAGTCTACCCAGCTCTGATGGGTACTTAGGGTGTCCCTGAGTCTACCCAGCTCTGATGCGTACTTAGGGTGTCCCTGAGTCTACCCAGCTCTGATGGGTACTTAGGGTGTCCCTGAGTCTACCCAGCTCTGATGGGTACTTAGGGTGTCCCTGAGTCTACCCAGCTCTGATGGGTACTTAGGGTGTCCCTGAGTCTACCCAGCTCTGATGGGTACTTAGGGTGTCCCTGAGTCTACCCAGCTCTGATGGGTACTTAGGGTGTCCCTGAGTCTACCCAGCTCTGATGGGTACTTAGGGTGTCCCTGAGTCTACCCAGCTCTGATGGGTACTTAGGGTGTCCCTGAGTCTACCCAGCTCTGATGGGTACTTAGGGTGTCCCTGAGTCTACCCAGCTCTGATGGGTACTTAGGGTGTCCCTGAGTCTACCCAGCTCTGATGGGTACTTAGGGTGTCCCTGAGTCTACCCAGCTCTGATGGGTACTTAGGGTGTCCCTGAGTCTACCCAGCTCTGATGGGTACTTAGGGTGTCCCTGAGTCTACCCAGCTCTGATGGGTACTTAGGGTGTCCCTGAGTCTACCCAGCTCTGATGGGTACTTAGGGTGTCCCTGAGTCTACCCAGCTCTGATGGGTACTTAGGGTGTCCCTGAGTCTACCCAGCTCTGATGGGTACTTAGGGTGTCCCTGAGTCTACCCAGCTCTGATGGGTACTTAGGGTGTCCCTGAGTCTACCCAGCTCTGATGGGTACTTAGGGTGTCCCTGAGTCTACCCAGCTCTGATGGGTACTTAGGGTGTCCCTGAGTCTACCCAGCTCTGATGGGTACTTAGGGTGTCCCTGAGTCTACCCAGCTCTGATGGGTACTTAGGGTGTCCCTGAGTCTACCCAGCTCTGATGGGTACTTAGGGTGTCCCTGAGTCTACCCAGCTCTGATGGGTACTTAGGTTGTCCCTGAGTCTACCCAGCTCTGATGGGTACTTAGGGTGTCCCTGAGTCTACCCAGCTCTGATGGGTACTTAGGGTGTCCCTGAGTCTACCCAGCTCTGATGGGTACTTAGGGTGTCCCTGAGTCTACCCAGCTCTGATGGGTACTTAGGGTGTCCCTGAGTCTACCCAGCTCTGATGGGTACTTAGGGTGTCCCTGAGTCTACCCAGCTCTGATGGGTACTTAGGGTGTCCCTGAGTCTACCCAGCTCTGATGCGTACTTAGGGTGTCCCTGAGTCTACCCAGCTCTGATGCGTACTTAGGGTGTCCCTGAGTCTACCCAGCTCTGATGGGTACTTAGGGTGTCCCTGAGTCTACCCAGCTCTGATGGGTACTTAGGGTGTCCCTGAGTCTACCCAGCTCTGATGGGTACTTAGGGTGTCCCTGAGTCTACCCAGCTCTGATGGGTACTTAGGGTGTCCCTGAGTCTACCCAGCTCTGATGGGTACTTAGGGTGTCCCTGAGTCTACCCAGCTCTGATGGGTACTTAGGGTGTCCCTGAGTCTACCCAGCTCTGATGGGTACTTAGGGTGTCCCTGAGTCTACCCAGCTCTGATGGGTACTTAGGGTGTCCCTGAGTCTACCCAGCTCTGATGGGTACTTAGGGTGTCCCTGAGTCTACCCAGCTCTGATGGGTACTTAGGGTGTCCCTGAGTCTACCCAGCTCTGATGGGTACTTAGGGTGTCCCTGAGTCTACCCAGCTCTGATGGGTACTTAGGGTGTCCCTGAGTCTACCCAGCTCTGATGGGTACTTAGGGTGTCCCTGAGTCTACCCAGCTCTGATGGGTACTTAGGGTGTCCCTGAGTCTACCCAGCTCTGATGGGTACCGATGGATCAATTTGGTCCGACGGAATACTTTACTTTCAAATTTCCAACTCGGCAACTGATCTGTTAAATCATAGGTTCTCAACGGGGGCGATATCGCCCCACCGGGGGGCGGTGAGAAGCTTTAAGGGGGCGCTGAAATTCCCGGGGGCGATTGGGGGGGGGCGGTGAGGGGCAAGTGGGCTTTACAAACGTACCTGATATATTTTAACACCTCAGCTATTTGAATCGATTCGTTTTTTGGATGAAATGTGATGTAAACACAAGTGCTGCTAAATATCTGATATCCCTCAACAGTATGCCTACATATTATTATATTAATAAGAAATAGGAATCGCAATGACTTTTCGATGAAGTAGGTGTCAGTATTTGGCAAATATAGTGTGCGGCCGACTGGTCCTGTGGTTGGTTCACCCGACTGTCAACCCCGTTGACCGAACAATGTCGCCCTATCATCTGCTAATATTAATGATATTTTGATTTCAGTTTTACCGAGATGTCCTTAATGTGTTTTAAAATGCCAATACCAATTTCACACTAATGTAAAGCGGTATAGATAATTAGTAACCATGCAAACTGAGTAGTTATTGTAATGCTTGACAATATACATATAAATATATACATATAAATTCTTTATAATATGTATATAATTTCAAATACTTTTTACAGTTTGATCATTTCAAAGTTATAAATTTTAAGCCATTTATTTTTTATAAAAGAAAAAAAAAAGAAATAAATATTACCTCAAATAAAACGGGCTAATTATCTCCCTTTAACTAAATAGTTCAATAGTGATACCGAACAAGTTCTGTTTTGTAATACAACAAATATTATTATTACTGATTATTAGACGTAAGGCTTCTGCAACCAAAATTGAAACAAAAAAATAAATAGACAAATTGCTAGCAACATACCAGGCAAACGATTCACATTAATATGTTATTTGTTATCTATTAATTCTTACAATATGTTTCCTTTTCAGTTTGCTTTTTTTAAGATAATTAATCACACAAAAAATAAAGTTCCCCTAAAAAAATTGCAGAAACTATAGTCCAGATGGGCTGAACGGGGGAGGGGAGTGGGCGCTAATTTAAAAAGAAAGTTGGGGAGGGGGGCGGTGAGCCGGAAAAAGGTTGAGAACCTCTGTGTTAAATAGATAGCACCGAGCATGCCTCACTAAAAGTGATAGCATGTAGAGACATGTTGAGACGCGTTTTATAAAAAGACAGTCATGATAATTATTATCACATTTTACGTAAATGTAAGTCATACACATTAAACGTAGCCTTAAGTACACTAATATTCACAGCTTTACTTTTGAACTAAGGGTCACATACTATACTGTACAGTCATATACTATGCAATCAATGAATGTCAAGTATTTTCCTGTAGCGTCTTTACATGAAAGAATCCAGACTTTTATTTATTATTAAACAAAACTCATCCACTTCGCCCGTCGACCATCGCTCCATAAGGATTATTTTCCTTCTTGAGTCAGACATCAACAGATATGCACTTAGGGAGGACAAGATAATAAAACTCAGGAAAATTTTGGCAGTATCCAAAAACAACAACAACAAAAAAAAAAAAAGTAATAAAATCACTACAGTTTTTATTGTAATATTGTTTGTTATTTTTTCTTTCTCTTTTAACAAAACTATTTGTAATCATTCGTTTCTCCGTCATTTAGACGGGCATAACTCCTAGTAAGTAAAAATTTGCGTATATTTAAAATGACATAGCTCTAGTCTAGTCAGTCAGGCTCGAACGTCAATAGAAACAACTTCTTTATTTCTTTCTTTTTATGATATACTTTATGTGGACGTATAATCTTCATCGTAATGACCGTGATGCAATGAACATCGTAGCACCATTCGGGGATATTGTACGGAAAAACCTCGTAATAATGGTGGCAGGGATGACCAAAGACTAGATCTATAAGTTATTTCCCGGAAACTCACGAACTCAACATTTGGTGGCAACACGGAAAGAAATTCAATGATAGAAACACATTGTTTTATCCTTTCCCCTTCCTTGTCCTGTGTGGATTGGACCACACTTGACCACACTCCACTGTCTAGCGCAATTTTCTTAAGTTTTTCTTTTCCATGTCAAGAGGAGGAAACTCAATTACATCATCAATACGCCATCTTTCAGGACGTGGTCCGTCCCGTTTTTCCACATTTTGTTTCTTCTCTTCCCGGAGAGTTTACACTCTGGTAGTCCACATTAAGTGGATCTGATGTTTCTCGGAATTAGCAGCAAATCTCATTAGAAATAGTCCTGGGTTCGAATCCTAATGAAGGCTAGGATTTGTCCTTGGTCTAAAAAAGGGTGTTACTGAGTCTACTAAGCTCGAATGAGTACTTGACATAAGTTGGCGTAAAGTAAAAGCGGCTGGGCATTGTGCTGTTAACACAATCCCCTAATTCACCGTAACTGCAAGAAAAAAACTGGTGAACGCTGCTTCGCCGGCTCTATGGATCAATTTGGCCCGACAAGATTACTTTTCTAGCCCTTATTTCAATGTGGACTAGCCTCTGTAGCTTTTCTAACAAATTAATGTACATCTAGCCCTGGGGTCGGCAACCTTTTGATAGTAGTGTGCCAAAGAATAAATTCTAATTCATTCAGCGTCCCAACAGACTAAAAGTTATCGTGCTCTAGCACACAATTTCTTGTAAAGAGACTTGGATCGCCGTTTTGCGGGTCTTCTGCGTGCCACTAAAAATCGCTTTGCGTGCCGATTTCGGCACGCGTGCCATATGTTGCCGTACCCCCTGATTCTAGCCTATGTATTCTTTTCTGATTTCGAACGTCTTGTAAATGTGTCACACAAGATCAAACAAATGAAGCAAGAAAGAAAGAACAAAATAACAACGGCTAATGTATTCAGTATATTTATTTACTTGAAACTTGAAGTATATAACTATATTTTATTATATTATAACTTGAAATGCATTTCATCTACTGCGTCGACGTGTTCAGGTCTGCTGAGAAAAACACATTTACTGTAATGATGAATACAATTATACTAGCTTTTGAAGACAGTTAACTCTTGATTTAAACAATGTATTAAGTCTTAACAAACTCTGTTGGTTAACCTGAAATTTATGAGCCAGCGGAAAGTTAATCAAAGACGCGCATTAGGTTGACCACACAATCCCCTCGACCATAGAAGATAAACTTAAGCCTTTTTATTTGACCAAAAGTTTAGAAATTAACAACTAAAAGCTAGAGTTGTTAGTAAGTTAGTAAAGGGTTGAAGCTTGTGTCGGTCGCTATCTACAGTGTAAGTTATAAATCACCGCAGAAACATTTTGTCCGAAAGAATCCCCCAAAGAATTCCGATGTCTATGTCCATCAACCAATACCACGCCCCTCATCCCCCCCCCCTCCATACCTCACCTATCTCCATTTTTCTTTATTCGCTCCAGTACGCAATGCTAGTCCCCCCCCCCCCCCCACCTAACTGTTATAGCCGATCATCCCAACCGCTAGATCAACTCTTTTACCAAAACTTTTTAGAAACAGGATCTATACCCCCTCCCGCCCCACCTTTTCCTTTTCCACTCTTACACTTTTAAAACGGCCATAGAAATATAAAGACCCCTGGGGGGGGGGGGGGGGGGGCACGGTGTTCAAGCGGAAAGCGCGTTCGTCCTGCGTACCAAAGGTCCTGGGTTCTAGTCCTCGCGAAGGCTGGGATCTGTTCTCAGGTCTGGAGTATGTCCCTGAGTCTACCCAGCTCTGATTGTTACCTGACTTTAGTTGTGGTAAAGTAAAGGCTGCTGTAGGTCATTGTGCTGGCCTTACAATCCCCTAGTAATTCGTGGCCACAGATACGATGATCTAACTACATTAAGAAACAACCCCTCGCCCCACCCACCCACAAATCACATCAAACTTTCCGATAATGTGAAGAGACAAAGAATAATTCCAAAATATGGCTTTACACAATTATTGTAAACCCCAGAATATCTCCATAACATGTCATGGCCATTGTTTTCTGGAAATAAGAATGGGAAGATAACTACGTATTTACAATTACATTATTTTCTTGTTGTATGGTTAATGGTTATTAAAACCACTACTTCAGTTACACTTCAGTTCGACTATAGTGGTCACATCTAGAGCGTTTACATTGGTATCCTGTCTCAATGTGGTAATTAGCCTACTAGTACTCGACAAAGATGAAGAAATGTAGGATTTAGGACATGTATCTAGCCACGATGGAGGGCACAGTGTCCGAGCCGCTGCGGTGCGTTCGGGTGGCGTACCGAAGGTCTTGGGTTCGAATTCTGGTAAAGGCTATGATTTTGTTTTCCCGGGACTCGAAGGTGTCCCTGAGTCTAACCAGCGCTGATGGGTACCTAACATTAGTTGGGGTAAAGTAAAGGCGGCTGGGCATTGTGCTGGCCACACATCCCCTTGCATGCTGTGGCCACAGAAACGGGTGAACGCTGCTTCACCGGCCCTATGATGCTATGATCAATTCGGTCCGTCGGGATACATTATTAATATAGCCTCGATATAAACAGATATAGTGTTTTCTGTCCTTGTACAGTATATATTTAGCATATAGCACCTTTGTTTTTCTTTGTGTGCATTGTTATATTTAATGTGCATTATTTTAGTTATAGTTTTAGGCAATGTTGCAGTTATACCTTTCTTCTTTATTATAATTATAGTTTTGTGCATTGTTATGTTTATAGGGTTGTGAATTGTTATAGTTATATCTGTGTGCATTGTTAGGCTTATAGTTTTTACCCAATGTTATAGTTATAGCTGTATGCATTGTTAGGCTTATAGTTTTTACCCAATGTTATAGTTATAGCTGTATGCATTGTTAGGCTTATAGTTTTTACCCAATGTTATAGTTATAGCTGTATGCATTGTTAGGCGTACAGTTTTTACCCAATGTTATAGTTATATCTGTGTGCATTGTTAGGCTTACAGTTTTTCCACAATGTTATAGTTATTGCCCGTGTCTGTTTAAAACAAATCATTCGCTTCCCCTCGTTTGTCGCCCCAACATAACCGGATTTATCCACAAACACTCATCCACAAATCCATTTGTTGTGAAATGGATGCCGTACTCTTCAAACGCCTACTTCAAAACACACACAAGCACAGACACACACACACACACACACACATACAGACGAATACACGAATCCCAGGCGGGTCCATCTTCGCCATTAGAAATTTTATCAAGTGAATTATCAAGAATCTTTATCTGGGGGAGTCAAAACTCTAGCCCTCTGATAAGCGGCCCCCTTTCTGACATTCCCTCCGCCCCCACCCCCCACCCCCACACATCCATCTCTTTACTGGGCTCTAATGCCGGACAGTTTTAAAAGAAAACACAAACAGATCTTGCTTTAAATAAACTAAAGAGAGAAAAAAAGGATGTTTGTGTTAGTCGGTGAACAAAAAAAAATAATAAAGTGTTGGTTTGGCTTGAAATCGTTTGTGTGTGTTTTTTGATTGAACTATCGATTTGTTATGTTTGGAGATAAGCCTCGAGTCTTGGTTGCATCTCTGTGAATTACAGTGTGTTGGGGGATTGGGAGGGGGGACAGATAGAGAGGAGGGGGACAGATAGAGAGATGGAAGGGAATATAAAGAGAGGAAGGGGACAGATAGGGAGAGGGTAAGGACAGACAGGGAGAGGGTATCTACATATATTGAGAGGTGGCAGATGGGGAGTGGGATGGGACAGATAGGGAGAGGGTAGGGACAGATAGGGAGACAGCAAAGAAAGATTCAGACAGACACAAATATATTTATATTTATATATTAAAAAAAAAGAATGACAAGCAGAGTTCAAAGCTCATAGTTCAGAGAGCATCAGGATGATGTATCAAGCATGTGCAGCACAGGGACTCACATAATCCGTTTTGGGAATTGTGTGGTTTCGATCAAAGACTTGCATCCTCTCATAACAATTTCCTTGCTTTAAGTCTGATTCAATTCTTCTCAATATTTTTTTTTTATAGTTTTATTGAATTTACATTTTGACCAGTCTACAATGGTGGTCAAGCGGAAGCGTATTCGGATTACCGTTACTATGGTCTCTGGTTCGAAGTTAGGTTAAGAACCAAAGGCTTTTTTTTTCTTTCTCCAAACTAGAGTCTGTCTCCCAGTCTATCTGAGCCCTGATGGATACCGGAAATTAGTTTCGGGAAATGTAAAGACGTCCGTGGCACGGATGGCCGAGTGACAGCATGTTCGGCTGGCGTACGATAGGTCCTGAGTTCGATTCCTGTTAAATGCTAAGGTTTGTTTTCGTGTCTGGAGGATTCCTTAGTTTACCCAGCTCCTATGTATACCTGACTTTGGTTTAGGTAAATTTAAAGGCGGCTGGGCATTGTACTGGCCACAAAATTACCTTATATTATTGGCTACTAATACCCAGAGCCATAAAGATATATGCATGTTTTCAAAAGAATACATTATTTTTTACTTTATATTAGTTGACTGAAATAAATGCAAATGATATAAAAAAAAATATGTATGAATAGGCAATGTAGGCCGATATGTTTATCTATATGCATTATACAACAGCCGCTGTTTCCGTAACGTAACAATTTAACATCGACCAGACGACATTTTTTTGTTTCAAAACTCTCCTTCCACCCACCCCTTCCTTGTTTTCCTGACGAAAGAAAAGTGACAACATTTGTCATTGATACATGTCACCCCATGACACAGATACATGACACCCTCACAGAGCAACACCAGGCAGAGTTGCTCCAATGGTGTAGAATGAAATACCTTAATATAAGGACAACGGTCCATTGAGACAGATTTGGGTATTAGTAGGGCTGAGGGGGGCTGAGGGGGGCTGAGGGGGCTGAGAGGGGCTGGGGATGGGGAGGGGTGCCTGTTAATGAGTGGCTGTGCATAAGGTGTAGACAATAACAACAAAAACAGGAATGACTGCAAAAAGTGATAGAGGAAGAGAGAGAGAGAGATATTCAGAGACAAGGGAGGTGTATGAGGTGAGATAGAGTGAGCGAAATGGGGAGATAGAAAGAGGGAGAGAGTGATAGAGAGTGAGAGAGCTGTGTAGAGTGAGGCGAGGAATATATTCGTAAAGAGGGAGAAAATAGAGGTGGAGAGTAAAAGAGAGAGGGAGAGAAAGAGAGATACGGGAGAAATGAAATAGAGAAAATAACGAGAGATGAAAGGAGTGAGAAAATAATAGAACAAAATATATGTAGAGAGTGCTTAGAAATAATATATACATATATATATATATATATATAGAGAGAGAGAAATAGAGAGAGAGAGAGAAATAGAGAGAGAGGGAGAGAGAGAGAGAGAGAGTAGGCTAGACAGAAACATATAGAAGTGTAAAGAGAACGAGATAAGCAATGCGAGAAAAAGTGAAAAAGAGAAATAATACCGCGGATTTGTAGAGAGAGAGAAAGAGAGAAAAAGAGCAAAAGAGAAAGACAGACAGAAGCAGGCGTTTATTTAAACAAAGGATTGATAGCACCGGGAGTTATCGTCAAGACTTCCTATGAGGCCAACACCAAAAGGTTTTTTTTTTTTTTTTGGTTAAAGTTTGGCCAACAATCGGTCGTAGATTTGGCAACTGCGAGAAAATTGTTTTGTTGTGTCCCTTGACAACGACAAGGAGAAGAAGATAACTCCTGGAGTGAGAATTAAGTGCTGGATGACATCTGTGCCGCCTCCACCCCACCCCATCCGTCCCTCTTTCCTCCGCGACTATTGAATAATAAAAAAAAAAGTAATAGTCTACTATAAAAGTGACGTCAGCGCGAGGCAAAGAAAGCACGAGCGCAAGGTGAGCCGTCGCGATACAGGGGGGGGGGGGGGGGGGCTGACGATTGGATGGATTACAAGTCACGTGTCTTTTTGCCCCCCGTTTGACGGTGACGAAGACTTCTGGCACTGTAACAATATTTTCTTTGGGTTAGGGGGTGAGGGTATATTGTCATGCATGCAACGTTACAACAGAAGTGAATCAAAGACCTGGAGGCGAATAATCTAGAACAATATAGTCATAGAACAAAATTGTTAATAAAACTTAAGAAAAATTCTTTATATGTTGTTCTTTTTTTCAATGTTCTCTTTTTCTCTTTTGTTTTCTCTTTTACCGCTATCTTTCTTTATTTACACTCGCACGACGCACACACGCATATATCATCATCATCATCTCTGGCGCTACAGCCCATGGACTGATGTCAAAGCACGCGCCATCAAGGAAACTGCGCTCCTCATCACAGTCATTCCTCAAAACTCCTTAAAATAGCTTGGAGTGGGCTCATTTGAATCTGTAGCGCCTTCTATATGGAACCGCTACCTCAGACACTAAGAGAATCTGAGACAAAAAAGTCTTTTAACCCTTCCCGTACCGACCTACTTCTATCTATGCTGCCTTCAGTTCCGCTATATACGCGCCCGGGACTGTAAGGGTTAAAAAGAGCTTAAAGACCTTTCTTTTTTGGCTAATGGCTGTATGCATTACATACCAATACAACTGCCATTGCAATTTATTCTAAGAGCGCACTGATCATGCTAGATTTGGTAGCAAGGATAAGGGCGCTATATAAATAACCATTATTATGTTTATTAGATCTGAAGTTAGATTATAAAAGTAATATAATGTAATGCTGTAATCATACAATCAATCGTTAAGAAAGTTTTTACCAAGTAAACTATCTATAATTATATCGTACTTAAGCATATAGGAAAGATTTAAAATTAGGAAACAGAGTGAATGCGTAGACTAATGCTAAACTTTCTGTGCCGTCTCATTGAAAAGGATGAAAAGAAAACAACAATGAAGGCGAGGTGGGGAGGGGGGGAGGTGTTATTGTGTACTATCATTATGAAAGAAACACAACTTCAGTTTCTGCTATCCGCTAGTAAGTCGATTGCCTCTGTCAATATGGACGAAGCCAAAGCAAGACATCGCAGATGTCAACTGACGGCCGTTAGTGTAATATCTTTTGGTAATCGAAGACAGGAGATGGCCGAGGCTGGAATTCCAGAGTATCTGGAGACCGAGACATTCCACGTGAGGGTGGGGTGGTGGTGAGGGAGTGGGACAGACAAGGTGAGTCACTTTTAGGCTCCTCCAAGTTCTCATCTAGTAACTATGTCAACTAGTAGACTTAGGAGAAAGACTTTTTATGGACTGTTCTGTTTCTTTCATTTCGACCTTTCGCACGTGTCTCGAATAGAGTATTGCCTAACAAGAACGTTATTACGGATTTAGGTACAAGTATGGCAAATATTGACCTATCCAAAAAAAAGTCATGTTGAGTTTTTTTGAGGGACTATTAATAAAAACAAGAGGAGTTCCCATTAAATATATTCTATTCTATATTATAAATTTTACTTCTTCGAAAATTTTTTTTTTTATCTATAAAATATTTTTTTACGTAAAGTGTTTGAATAAAAAAAATATAAATCTAAAATGGTTGATATCATTTATGGTCTTTCGTGAATTATAAAAAAATATATTTTAGTCATGAAGTCACTCTCCAAAGGGATCCAGGCAAATCTAAAAATGCATAATATTTAATCGGTGTATATCATATAACACTCATGAATTCTTGAATGAAATATGTTTCGAACTTCAAGAACATAGGACCTGAAAATGTTTTTTTTATTTTTTTATTCAGTTTTTTTTTT
>OX421495.1:22588314-22600814 GCA_949126835.1 Anisus vortex | reverse complement strand
TACAGACAGACAACGAAATATATAGTAATACGCTAATTCTGCTGACGAAATAGGTGAGTCTTCAGCCGGCTCCTGAAGGTGTCATAGCTAGGGCTCTGGCGAAGCTGTAGTGGGAGGTGATTCCAAGCGGACGGTCCTGCGTAGGAAAATGAACGTTCGCCAGCGGACACTAGCCTCACACGAGGGATCCGCAGAGTAAGCGCGTCAGATGCCGAACGAAGTGGGCGGGACTGGGTGTAGAGCTCCATACAAGAGCGAAGATAATCCGGGGCGCAGTTATTCAGGCACCTATAACAGAGGGAAGCCAGCTTATATGAGATCCGGTTGTTGATGGGTAGCCAGTGCAGAGATCGGAGCAGAGGATTGATATCATTTGACTTCTTCTTCTTGAGAACTAGTCGGGCTGCGCAGTTCTGGATACGTTGGAGTCCTTGAAGGGAGGAGGCCGGGAGACCAGCCAAGGTAAGTAATATACAGGTATACAGTTATATACAGGTAAGTGGACGACCAAACTTTAAAACAAAACCTTATGAATTGCTACAGACAATTGTTCAAAATTTAACAAATAAAGGTAATGCCAGCCATTTGCAGTTACGCATATTCTACAGAGGTGGATGTTTAGTATCTTCTCTTAGCTAAAACATTTGTTTATGATTTTAGGTAAGTGTCTTTGTCTCAGAGACTCTCATGGTGGGTTGAGGGCGATCTTCTATGAAACATGTTGGATGTAATATTAATTAATCTGCATCACGGTCAACAGCTGCTCACGCAGACTAAATGCGCGACCGAACCTGCTTTAAAGTTTTGAGCCGCATTAAAACGACGATCGTGGGGCAATGTTTCAGGAACAAAACAGGTCAATTGTCCTGGCCCAACAGTGTCGTTTCATGATATCACAGTTCTAGAAGTTCCGTCTTCAAAAGTACAAATGGCACTTCCATATCGGAGGCAAACGGCTGACGAAACTGCTCGAAATAAATTTTCTTTGCTAAAAAGACTCTAAAACTTCTAGCGAGCTGAAAGAGAATCGTTCAGACCGGGTCTGGCCTGCAGACTTTGAGTTTGACACTTATAGCGAGCTAAAAGAGAATCGTTCAGACCGGGTCTGGCCTGCAGACTTTGAGTTTGACACTTATAGCGAGCTAAAAGAGAATCGTTCAGACCGGGTCTGGCCTGCAGACTTTGAGTTTGACACTTATAGCGAGCTAAAAGAGAATCGTTCAGACCGGGTCTGGCCTGCAGACTTTGAGTTTGACACTTATAGCGAGCTAAAAGAGAATCGTTCAGACCGGGTCTGGCCTGCAGACTTTGAGTTTGACACTTATAGCGAGCTAAAAGAGAATCGTTCAGACCGGGTCTGGCCTGCAGACTTTGAGTTTGACACTTATAGCGAGCTGAAATAGAATCGTTCAGACCGGGTCTGGCCTGCAAACTTTGAGTTTGACACTTATAGCTTACAATATTGAGCACCTTAGACACTTTGTATAAGTATTTTAAGTAAAAGAAACTTTCAAAATTTTAATTAGTAATGTATTATGGACCTTTATAAAAGAAAAAAGCAACAGTGGCCTAAATCTAAATGTTAAAAAAAACGCTTTAGAATTACAAAAATAAAAACAATGTACAATATAAATGTATGCAATTACCACAGTTGGCAGTTAAGAACATTTACTTTATTTGAAATAAATAAAATTAATATAATGAATTAAAGACTAAAAATAAAAAGAAGCTTTTCACAGTTCTTAAGAAAAGTATTTCAGCCAAAGTAATCTTTACAATTACAGTTTTCAATGAGAATAAATCCTGTTAAAAGTGCTTTAGTTTAAAATGTTTTACATTTTTCATGAATCTTTTATCCGAACACAAATTGAACCATTTTAATAGCCAGTCTTAGTTTTTATCTCAAGAAAGCGGTTCTCATCCTAGAACATGGTAAGCCCTGAGATAAGGTTTAGAGATATAAAAGATCCAACAAGTGACCTCTTGAGGGATTTATGATTTTTGCAATCGTCAAAAATGTAATGTTCAGCGTCGAAGTTGAAACAAATATTGGAAGAAATCATCACCGTAACATATTAAAATTATCGACAACTGAGAAATAATTTCTTCTCACTGTTTGGGAACTAGATGGTCTTAAGATGTACAGAGAAGTCCATTAGAGACAGGCATTAAAAGAAGAAAAAATTCTCCCATGACAATGGAGTAAAAGTTTGCGTCGAACAATGAAATCAATGGGCGCCGTTCTGCTTTGAGAAAACCTTATTTTGTTCTTACGCGCATTCTAAGGTTTTATCAAAGATTTTTTCAGTCTGACATTTAAAAAAAATGATGTTAAAAATACACAGACGATTTAAAACAACAACTTAAAAATGAAAAGAAACGGCTGCATTCATTCGGTCTCCTAAAGAGATGCATGTTGTAAACCCTAGACGGAACTCCGGAGATTTCCCGCCCTTTTATCGCCCACACGAAGTAACCAGACGATACATTAATACCGGCCATGTTTTCTTTCTCCCTTTCTTTTTAGTAAAAAAAATATCATCCTTTTTTTTCCACCTTCATTTTATTGTACGTTGATTAAAAATGAAAAAAAAAATGTTTCTTTTATTTCCCACTTCTGCTATTTTCTTGGATTCTCAAGTCCTTACGGAGACCAAATTTCTTCAGATCGTTAATACCAGTTTCTTGTCTGCAAGTGAACTTGCCGGTTACACGTTTGTTTTCACTTCCGGTTCGAGTGGAATCTTTCAACCCTTGTTTCATTTGTCAACGAATCTGTTTTCTCGTCTGCTGGTGCTAATGTTTCTAGAAATTCTAAAAGAAATAAAGAATGTGTAATCGATTTCGAAAAGTGGTCTCCATTCGAAGGTTTATTATTGGAACGTGTTTTTCACGTGCCGGGTTGAAGAAATCTGGTCAAAAGACGGAAGGAGAAATATTTTGCTGACGGCGTGTACAAGTTGATGAAGCGAAGCGGTCGCTAAGTAGAGCTCTCACAATTGTAGAACTGATAGACGTGGGTTCAATAAGAGATTGGGAATTGACGATATTAGCAATATCCTGAATTGGTCGGTCACTTCCCATTTTATCCGATTCCGGGTTTGTGCGTAACATATTTTAGCGTTTGGTAAATTTAAATTAATTTAAAACTCTTACACGGTGGGCACATTCATATTATCGGATCGTGTGTTTAGGGCAATGCATTCTGATTGCGGTCATTGATGTCAAGCATCTTCTGAGACATTTTTTTTTCCACTTTTTCCAGCATGCTTTTAGGAAGTCCGTCGGCCTCAAGCTGGTGTCTCGCCAGTGGACAACTGCGCGTCTTTTACCACTGCACAAAACCAAATCAAACAAGTCGCATTGATGAAGACAGCGTTCTGTCAGAACATTCTGGGCATCATTCGATGTTGACAGAAAGCTATTGAGAGATGTAGTTTGTCAAATTTACTATTCTATAGTTATGTGACTCTTGAGTCGCGGAATAGAGATTAGAGAGGCACGTAATAGATTAGAGAGACATGGAATAAATTAGAGAGACACGGAATATATTAGAGAGGCACGGAATAGATTAGAGAGTCACATAATAGATTAGAGAGGCACGGAATAGATTAGAGAGGCACATAATAGATTAGAGAGACGCAGAATAGATTAGAGAGGCACGGAATAGATTAGAGAGGCACATAATAGATTAGAGAGACGCGGAATAGATTAGAGAGACACGTAATATATTAGAGAGACACATAATAGATTAGAGAAACACGGAATAGATTAGAGAGGCGCGGAATAGATTTACAGAGGCACGGAATAGATTAGAGAGACACATAATAGATTAGAGAGACACGGAATAGATTTGAGAGGCACGGAATAGATTTACAGAGGCACGGAATAGATTAGAGAGGCACGGAATAGATTAGAGAGACACATAATAGATTAGAGAGACACGGAATAGATTAGAGAGCCGAGAAGCCATATCTTAATATAAAACAAACTCACTAGCACTCCTCATTAATTCGTCGTCTAGGTAACATGAAATAATAGATACATGAAACATGAGCAGTGTATGAAGTAAATGAAAGAATTGCTACGTTCACACAAGCTCGAGATTTATCTTTTAATCTGTTCTCTTGTCTAATTGAAGTAATAACATTTGTTTCAAACTGACTCTTTAAACTACTCAGACAAACACTTGAGTAATCTAGTACACTTGTTGAGTAATCTATTACAATTGTACGTCTGGACAACATCAACTAAACACACAAACGTATCAAGATGTATATCACAGCCGAAACAAACAAACATAAAAAGGAAGAAGAAATGGTGTGAGAATATTTCTAGAAAACGAGATGTCTGTCGGAGATTAGATCTGGGCCAAGAGTCTTCTGGCGTGAGTCTAACCATGACCAGAAGTAAAACAGATCGTGGTCAGTGGTCAATGTACCTCGGACACGGCGGACATTTTTGTGCGTTGTGTCCGTCTTTGTTTAAAAGTAGAACTGATTGAAAGAATTTAGTTTAAAAGAGGTCTTTGAAAGACAATAGTTCAATGATGTTTGTATTAGCTTCGTGTGGGGGCTTATAGGAGCGAGGCCGTAATTGTTTTTCTTTTTTACTTTTGGTACCTTGAGTTGTTGATGAGTTTTGTTTGAAGGCATTCCTGTTTTCTATGATGTGTATGACTCACACATATTAAACATACATACTTTTGCCCTTTAAGTAAAAAGAAAATCTGGTCTTACGTTACAGACACTGAGACAGTCTTTCAATACAGAATGGCGAATAGGCTTTTCCAGTCTTTTGCTGGAAAAGAAATGTGATGCACCAAAGTACCCTTGATGTGTTAAATTATATATAATATGCGTTAGTTTTTTTTTTTTTTTTTTTGTTTTTTTTTTTTTTTTTTTTTTTTAAAGTAGATTGTGAAAACATTTAGAGTCTAATTGTAGTGATCCTTGAAGTGAATTGCTTTCACGTGACTTTCACCTCTTCACTCCTCCCCCCCCCCCTCCCCCACAAATGCAATTATAGAAAGATGGGAACAGAAAAGAAAGAATAGAAGTGATAAGAGGGCAGGGAGAGGGGTGGAGACCAAGAGAGATAGACGGGGAGAAATGTGTGAGAGAGAGAGAGAGAGAGAAAGATAGAGGGCAATAGCGACGTTATTGGGAGGGGGGAGTTTTAGGTAGAGATAGGTTGTTGAAGAAAGAGAGAGAGAGAGAGGATGACAAAGACAGAGGGCGAGAGAGGAGGAGGACAGAGACAGAGACAGAGGGTGAGAGAAAGAGAACAAAATGTGGATAGAGATTAGATAGGTGGGAAATAAAGAGAAAAGAGTGGAGGAGAAGATGTGAGAGAAATAGAGAGAGTGAGAGAGGAAAACAATAGAGAAATTAGATGGGAGAGAGAGAGAAACAAAAAGTGAGAGAGAAACGAGAGGTAGAGAGACAAGAGAGAGAAACGAGAGATAGAGAGACAAGATAGACAGAGAGAAGAGAGTAGCGAAAATATAAAGGAAGTTGTTCAATACTGCTGTCGCAATTATCCTATGATATAATACTATATATATGGTTTCACTGCTTTGTTAATAACTTTGAGTAGTAGAGCCACTTAAAGAGGTCATGTCAGTGTGACCCTAGCTCAGACTAAACCATGCAAAAAAGTACAGTATAAGTAACACGTTTCAGACTTTGTTGGACTATGGGTCTAAGTGAAGCAGTCTTAAAAAGTCTCATATTTTACGTTTGCGATCTCTTTTCCGGCATGTGTCCTCCCTAGCTGAGTGGTTAGCGTATCAGACTGCCGTTGGGTCAACATGGGTTCGATTTCTCAATGATAACTTATTTTTTTCTTTTTCGACTTTAAAAAAAAAATCCATTAATATTAAATTTTAAAAAAAAGATTTTTCAGAATTTCAGGACTTGAAGCTTTCCTAAAATGTTTTCAGTAAGTAAAATCGAATAATTATATTTTAGACGCGTGCGGGAGACGGGTGTTCGATTGTCAGCCAGGGACAGTTCTCACATGCTTTTTTTTAAACCCTATTACAATATTTATTTTTAAAATACTTTCCTAAATTTTTTCAGTAAATAATTATTACTTATATATTTTTACATTATTATATCATCGTGTTCATTGTAGTTAATAATTTTTTTTATCTGTAGATAAATGAGTATGTTTTTTCACCGGGCAACGCCGGGAAATTCAGCTTGTAATGTAATAAAGAACACATTAATACTTAAAGGTTAAGTCCTCATAGCAAAATCCTGAATTGCAATATTTTCAAAAGTCCAAGAAAACCAAAACAAAAAGGAAGGAAACCAATAATTCGTCCGTTACATTCAGCTTTCTCACGCGTTACTTCATCCACAGGTAAGTAGAGATTCGTCCGTTACATCAGCTTTATCACGCGTTACTTCATCCACAGGTAAGTAGAGCTGATGGGACATTGTGGGAAATCTTTATTACCCAGGACATACGCCTGGACAATTTGTGCGCTGAGCTGATGGGGCATTGTGGGAAATATTTATTACCCAGGACATTCGTCCGGACAATTTGTGCGCTTAGCTGATGGGGCATTGTGGGAAATATTTATTACCCAGGACATACGCCTGGACAATTTGTGCGCTTAGCTGATGGGGCATTGTGGGAAATCTTTATTACCCAGGACATACGCCCGGACAATTTGTGCGCTTAGCTGATGGGGCATTGTGGGAAATCTTTATTACCCAGGACATACGCCCGGACAATTTGTGCGCTTAGCTGATGGGGCATTGTGGGAAATCTTTATTACCCAGGACATACGCCCGGACAATTTGTGCGCTTAGCTGATGGGGCATTGTGGGAAATCTTTATTACCCAGGACATACGCCCGGACAATTTGTGCGCTTCGTGTGAATCAAAAATGAAGTGGGTACGGCGACTCGAAAAATGAAGTGACCCTACGTCGCCATCTAGAATGGGCGTCAAGTGGGGGTGGGGGGCACTGTTATACTATAGCCATTAAGTTATTGATATAATTAAGTCTTGGGATATACACCCAACAAGCCACGCCCTTTTTTGTTTTGGAAGTCGGACGCCATAGAATTTTATTTCTTAACAACCATGACTATCTTGACCCACTTGTAGAATGTATAAACGCCCATTGTACCAATTAACGCAATATCTTATCTTATATAATAACAGACGCTCCTTCTATAATGAAGATTATTGCGTCCTACGCTCATCCGCGGTCCGAGTCTAGTCTTGGATCTTTATTAATGTTTTAAATGATCTTAAATTACTGGTTTTCCTGGTTTGTTCAGGTAACCCATTCCACGCCCGAATGCTACTCGGAAAGAAAGAGTACTTATATGCATTTGTTCGCGCATATCTCAACCTAGTAATAATATTATTATGTAAACCTATTACAGATATAAGGTAAATATTATGACATACATTCTTTATATTACACCATGTAACAACATTTTTGTTTATGTTAATTTTTTTAGGTTTTTTCCTTATTTTGGTATGCTGATTTTAATGGTACCATTGGTTTTGCTCTATCATCAAGATTTCTTGAGAAAAAGCATAAAGTATATTTTGGAGATTCGTATATGTGTAATGTATTTATAGCATTATAAATATATATGCTGATTTTTTTTTCTATTTTCTATATAATCCCAATTTTTATATTACTTTTCCTTTATATGTTTATTTATGTTGATTTAGTGCTTTAAAAAAAATATTAGCACATTTTGTGTACGATTTAATGAACAAATGTTGCACGATGGAGCCTCCAAGCATCTACATCAAAAATCGTTCAATCAATTTATTTTAAACTTTCTACATTTATTTATAAAAATATAACTTATAACATGATTGCTTAGACTAAAGTTACTATTACTACTAAGTCCCCTTATAAATGAGGAAAACTTTCTATTTTTTTTTCTAAAGAAGGGATCGGCAACCTTTAGCTAACAATGTGCTAAACTATGATTTCTAAATCATTCAGCGTGCCAACAGCCTAAAAGTCAACCTGCTCAATTATACTTTTTTTTATAAAATATTTTTATAGGACATTAACTCCGTAGCAAGACCAATATTTTATTACTAAACTTTCACACTTAAGGTGATTATTGTCTAAACATTAGATCTATCATTTGATTGTCAAGATGAAGATTTAACACCTTGCAAATGTTAATTATATTTCCATCTCAATTGAACTGGGAAGTCTTTAATTTGTGTTTAACAGTTTTACAGGAAGTGCGTCTCATCAACGTCAACCGGAATAGATACGTAGTAATCATGCAAACTGGGTAATTAATATAATGTTTCAAAATATACATATAAATTCTTTAGTCATAAAATATTTAGATAGTTTTCAAATACATTTTACAGTTTGATCATTTCAAAGTTATAAATTGGAAGCCATTTATTCTTTTAAAAAAGAAGACAAATTAGAAAAATTAGCTCAAATAGAACTGGTTAATTATCTCCCTTTTAATAGAAAACGTTTCCAGATTTGATTCAATAATATTGATGCCAAACAAGTTATGTTTTGTAAAAAAATATTACTGACTAATTATCATTTCTTTATATTAATAAAAAAACAACTCTTGGAGGTCTCTCGCGTGCCATTGAAAATCGCTCTGCCTTAGGTTGCCGACCCCTGTTCTAAAGATTGAAAATTTTGTTAGTGACCTAATTAAGTATAAGTAGATCAAATTAAAAGAAAAAAATTGAAAAAAAAAAGAAAAGTAGAAGCGGAACGCCGTAACAAATCAATGAAAGGTACAACGTACAAACCTGGACAATTAATGTTTAATGTTGTTTTTCTGTTTATGTATATGTCATTGTTGAAGAAATATATGTTTGTGGTGTAGTCTAATGAAAAAAAAATATGTAAAAAATGGAAAGTTTTTTTTCAGTCATTTTTCTCTAAATGTTGTTTTTGTGGTATTTTGGTCAGTAAAATCTTAATATTTTTTAATTCCTTTGAGATATGTTAATTAAACTTATAAGGATGATGCATAGATATATACTGCAGGTAACTAGCTAGTTACTGTTATGTTTGTCTCTTTCATAATTTTTTAATGAATATTATTTATGAGTTATAAAATAATGTTTGGGCAATTTATACAGACAAAAATGTAAAAAAATATAATTTCAAAATTTCTTAAAAATAAGAACCAAAACTAGCCAGTTACCCACAAAAACTATAATACAACAAATATATATTTAAAACTTCCATAAAATCATCTTAGTTTTGAAAATTTTAAGATTTAGAAAGATATGTTTATTTTCAAGATGGCCGCCATTGACATGGTAACCAATACTCACATCATTATAAATTTAATTTTTTTTTTAGTCTATCCTAGTCATATATAATATGGGGGTGAAACACAGTTTTTAAAATGTAACTACATGATATAGCCTAATAATGCAGCTAACCCCTTTATTGTATTTTTTGGTTTTATTATCGAACGGTTTATGCAATAAAAGAAACAACAATGTCATATTCAGACTCAGCATACTCAAATTAATAAAGAAACATCAAACAATTTAACATAAACAGAGAAAAAGTTGTTTTTTTTTTTTGTTACAGTGTGTTATATTACTTATTGCAACCACTCTGGAAGTCTTTGTGCAGCTCAGAAATTTAGAAGAGTTTTCATCTAAAATTTGCTACTAACATTGTGGTTGAATGTAATATGATAGTATATACTTTGCCAATTTAGGGCGGTTTATAAGTACTGAGGAGAGCCACTGGTGGCTGGTTTCACCCCCATATATCTGCCAATGACTAACTATGACTAAACCTCTCTAGTACAGGGTGGTGTATGGCTGGATGGAACAAAGACGTTTGTCTTTGATAACTTTTCTTAGTGTTTACATCAATTTATATCCTTCTGTCTGTCTATCTATCTATCTATCTATCTATCTATCTATCTATCTATCTATATATCTATCTATCTATCTATATATCTATCTATCTATCTATCTATCTATCTATCTATCTATCTATCTATATATATATATATATATATATATATATATATATATATTTGTCTAAGCTATCTGTCTAAGCTATCTGTCTGTATGTCTGTCTTTCTGGCTACATAGCAATCTACTATAATATGATTGTCTATTTCCTATCGGTCTGCAGACTTGTCTATCCTTTTAACTTTCTATCTCATTTTCGTCACTAATTGACGTTCACATAATTTACAGGATACAAGTATTCTCTACACAATGATGTAATTTATCCTTCTGGGTGCTCACTGAACGAAGTTTACACTAACTGCAAACACAACTGATCTAAAACATCCTGTCGTAGGCCTATCAGTAATATCATATCATTTACAGTCTTTCAAGTTTGAGCCGCCATAGGTCAGTGTTATTTCTACATCCGCTGTCAGCCCCTGGACCGTTGCCCACTTCTGCACTTGCCTATACCGAGTTGATTTGTGTAGAAATAAAATTGGCTTGTGGTTTTCTTTTAATTGAACTCAAGAACCCGCCCGGGGCTGGTCTTTGTAAACACCAAGAGAATGTGAAAGGTCAGAGTTCAGGCATTGTGGGTCACCAGGTTCAACTAAACCCAAAAGAAGTTGTTTTTATTTTTAAAAAGAGAATGGTGAAAGGGTTTGTTAATCAAGGCAGGTTAAAAAAAACAAACTATAATTACTTAAGTTCTTCTAATGGATCCTCAAAAGACAAGAGTTAGCCTTGACAGAAAAAGATTTGTCACTCCTTTGTTGTTTATGAATAATGCACGCGCCTCTCACGCGCACATGTTTGCCGCCATAAATCATACACAATAACAAGCAAACAATAAACAATTATTGTTTACTTTGTACTTCAAACATACTAAATACTGTGACACGTGATATTTTTTTTTGGGAGGGGGATATTTATGTTGTTTTTTTTCTATCTTTTTAGTGACTGTGAGAAAGAACTAGCGGACTTCTTTCTCCCTCTCTCTCTCTCTCTCTCTCTTATTTACTCTCTCACTATCTCTCTCTTATTTACTAATTTACTCTCACTCTTTCGTTCTTATCTTTTTCTTTCATTTCTTTTCTTATATGTTACAGACACTAAATCTTTTAAATGATCACGGCAGCCCTTTTCTGAAATTAGCTTTTAATTTTATTTTGGTCCCATACAGAAGACGCATATTCTAGTATAAGTCTATCTGTATTGATGTAGCATTTTAGCTTTATGTTCTTATAACATTTGTAAAAATTTCTTTTTATGCAGCCTAATGATTTGTATGTTGTTTTTTTTAAATTACATCATCAAAATAATTTTATGATAATTATAATTTGTATTTTTTTTCTACGACAAAGTATTTTTCATTATTTATTAAGGTGTAGAGTGTAGATCAATGTTCGTTAATAAATATTCAGGGTAATTTATCGTTTGCAGGTTTTTAATAGTTAGTTTTCATGACTAATTTTGGGCAAGCCATTCCATGCCCTTGTGCCAGTCTGCAGCCATGAGGGAGAAATAACGTTTATGGATTTGTATTACTTTTCATTGCAGGCTACATTTTTGTAATGTAGAGGTTTATACAACAGGTATTACACCTGTTAGTTGTGATCATTTTTTTTAGCTCTAGACCAGGGGTCGGGAACCTTTTTGTCTGAGAGAGCCATGGACACCACATATTTTGAAAAGTAATTCTGTGAGAGCCATACATTATGTTTTAAACTAAAATTCAAGTAAATGTGTGCATTTTGTGTAATTTCAACACTAAAAGTACAATAATTATGTCACTGAATTCTTCTGATGCTGAGCTGCAATAGACTTTAGCTCATTTGTAGAATGAAATATTGATATGCAATTAATATATAGATCAAAGGAGTCTAAAGAAACATTTTTTTTATAATCGAACATTTGTCTGCGAGCCAGATGAAGCCATCAATAGAGCCACATCTGGCTCGCGAGCCATAGGTTCCCGACCCCTGCTCTAGACCTTACAGCTCTATTCTGAATTAAAGTGTATACTGTTTTTTTAAATATTTCCCTTAGTTTATGGGTTTCATCCAGAAGACTATATTCTAGTACAGTTTTTACTGGGCGGTAGTATTGATGTATTGAAGTGTTAGGTTATATTTGTTACAGTCAGTTCTGCCTCAGTGACTACTTCATTTATTGTCATAGTTCATATTCAACTCCGTAAACTGCCGCGTTCTGAAAACAATGTGCTTTGGTATGATACAGTTTTCGAAGAGTGCTCATGCAACAAACAAACAAACTAACACACGAAATAACTAACTGTAAGACTGTCTGCTGATTTGACTGACTGATCAATTAATTACTGATTGACTGAATCATTGTTTAATTGACGTATTAACTGATCACTGACTGACTTATTTAACTATCAGCTAAACAACCATCACATCAATACATGTAGCTATTCTAAAGCTTTAAAAAAAATACATGATAGTTCATTTCTTGGAATTAACAATGAAAAGAAATTTATGTTAGTTTGGGGAAAATTTAACTCTTGAATCAAC
>OX421495.1:22540814-22583314 GCA_949126835.1 Anisus vortex | reverse complement strand
AAGTGAAATTGAAAGTGTAAATAGGTCTAGCCGGCCCTCGCCTAATCACATTAATCAATTAATCTGCAGTACTACTATTTACCTGATCATTATTGAGTAGGATAGCCAATATTCATACGTGAATTTGACATGATAAGAACAACTTCACCATATGCCATATTTGTTCCTTGAGTGGCTTCTATTTACAAATGACGTCACTAAAAAACTTTATCTCCGCCTATTGCAAACGTTCTAATGACGCAATGCGTGTTTTTGTTTCGCAGTAGTTGCTCCTTGTGTATTAAAGGAAGACAATCGCGTAGACATTGAATCACACGGTTCCGAGTAGTTTCCCTTAGCTAAGTGCATCACAAGACGAGAAGCTGGTGACATCCTGGATACATGTGACTGTTTATTTATGTCTTGTGATGTTTTTGAAAAAACAACAGGAACACAACCAATGATCTTATTTGCATTCTCTAAACTTTAATCTACATGGTTTCTGGTTTATATAATACAACTAATTATATTACTCATATCTATCTATCTTTTTATCATTACCTATCTATCTATCTATTTATATATCTTTCTATATGTCTGTCGTCTATCTATCTATCTATCTATCTATCTATCTATCTATCTATCTATCTATATATATATATATGTATATATATATATCAATATATATATCTAATGCATGTAGGCCTATTAATCTATTTAACTTTTTATCTATGTATATATCTATCTGTCTTATCTCTCTCTTAACATATATATTTATCTATCTAACCTATCTATCTGTCATCTATCTATTTTGATAGTCTTTCAAACGTACAAGGATTAGACAGATAGACATATTGACAAACAGAATGCTAAGCAGGCAGAAAGACAGATAGTCTGGCAGACATACGGAGAGGTACATAAAAGATAAAAATTTGCGGCAGAATAATCATAACAATAATTTTAGAAAATAATTTGAAAGTAAAGTAGCTGTGTGCCATTAAAAGTACCGTGACCATGTACATAACATAGGTCAGTGGTCACCTTCTAAATTTATTCAGCGTTCATCTTGTCTGCTACGTAATTATCGTCTGCTACGCGTTAGTGTGCACTTAAAGTAGGCTATTGGTCACTGAGTTTGTAAAAAAAACAACAACTGCTGAATGGGATGCGTCCGACACTGCACATTTAACTCCTCCCTTCAGCTAAGCTTAGAATGAACCAAAAACACTTAAAATGTAGGCACGCTTCAAGAGATACAAAAGTAGTAATAATAAATGTAAAAATTAAATGTAGAAGTTTTTAACTTAAAAAATTGAATTACAACAGTAATTAGAAAAATAAGTCATGGAAAAACATTTAAACATTTAAATGTAAGAGTTAAAAACATCAACAACTAAGTAGATTATGCTTGAACTTTTTCATTATAGCACTTTTTTTCTCTAAATGATTGACACCAGGGGTGGAATGGGTTATCTGAACTTTTCGGGAGGAAAACTTTGTAATTTCACTAAAAAATCTTAGAAATAAATAAATGCCAGTGTAGATATAACTACAAATATCAGTAGAGGTTAATAAAATTCTTCGGTGCTTTATAATTTATACTATACAATTTTATAAATAAGCATTGAATAAAACTGTAATGTACTATTGTTATAAAATGTAATGTAAATATCTCATATGCAAGATGTATTTTCAATGTTACAAATAGAACATGATTAAAGCGCAGTGATTAAGCACAATAATCCATCTGAAATTATATATTGTGAAATATTTATTTCTAATTACAACACAACGTCGGAGCTAAGATCGAGATTGCGTCTTTCACATTAATAATAATGGTCATTTCTTATTGAAAGCAAGACCGCAGTTCAAAGCACTTTATGGCGATAAAAGTGAACTGCAGAATATAACTTACTTTGTGACAGCTTTGAAATCTTTAATGAGTAAAATTTATCACTGCAAGGACCAGTTAATTTTTTTAACAAATCTTAATTTGTCTGAAAAGATCGGATTATTCCAAAGAAAACTTGAGCTTTGGCATAAAAAATTGGATGTAAAGAAAATGTACATGTAGCTTAACTTATCTGCTTTCTTTGATGATTATTAAATCTAACTACAGAAGTAAACTTGTTGTGAAAGATGATCTCCATTATTATTATTGTTTTAGAGTTTAAGAGTTATGAGTTTATCCCGAAGCTCAAAACACGTTTTTACATTTTTCCTCTCGACAACCATCTGCCTTCTGTCTGAAATAGTAATTCGGAGCATCTGACTGTTTTCGCAACTGTTTAAAGTAGGTCGTATGTGATGGGCATTCTGTGTCTGCATGTGGGTGGGCTCGTCTGTAGACTGATAAAATATGCATTTTCTGATGGTCTTAGGTGACCCCCTATGAAATTGTCCTTTGACCCATTAAGATTTAACATATGATGTTGGTATATTATTAAAACCATATTCTTTTAATTTCTTTAAAAAAAATGCAACGTGAGCGAAACCGATATTTAAAAAGAAATAATTAAACAAATGCTTACTAAATCTAATCAAGGGAGATAATAGTCCTAGTTTTAAGTCTCTGGAGCAAAGATTTTAGTAAAATATTTTTTTTTACTACACAACTTGCATTTGAAAAAAAAGGATATGCCTATATCAGTACCGGTATTTAAATTGATACAAATACGTAAAATGAACAATCAATTGATTAATATTTATACATTATTAATGTAATTTTAAAAACACCAATTAAGATACTAGCTTGTTTTCATTAGTACGCATTTACTTCTTTTAATAGTCACGTAAGGTTAACTATCAATAAAACAAATTTTTGAAAAACCTTATTTATAAGGTTTGAAGAATGACAAGAAAAGAGGAATAGTCTAGTGTCTCTAGACTAGTTATCGGCAACCTAGGGTGAACATGACAGACTTGTTACGCAAAACGATTTTCAATGGCACGCAAAAGAGTTCTAAAAAAAACTATTCAAATATCTTAGAAATAGAGTGCTAAAGCAAAGTGACTTTTAGGATGTTGGCACGCATAAATAATTAGAAATCCCACTTAGATACACTATTATCAAAAGGTTGCCTTTCCCTGGTCTAGAATAAAAAGTGTTGGTGCCAGGCAACAACCCTTTTTGACCCCACTACACGCTAGGGAGGGTTCTGAGATGGCGCCATCGAAGAGTACTGTGCTGTACATATTGTTGTGGGAAGCCTAAATAAGACCATCAAAACTAAGTGTTTTCCTATGGTCCTTTGCGCCCCCCGTGAAATGGTCGTTCGACCCATAAAGGGGTCGCGACCCACAGTTTGGGAACCGCTGGCCTAGTAAGACACTATCACAACAACAACTGAGCCAACGTTAAAATATCACTCATCAGAGAATGGCAGTAGCCACAGGACTTTGTGCTTACAAAAGACGTTTCCAAAATAGAGAAAAAAAAAAAGTAAAAAAAAGAAAGGTCGAATCCTTTGGATACCCTTTGGATACGCCCTTGAAATCAATTAAGGCAGTTCAAGATCCAAGGACCAAATAAAATCGCGCAAAGACAATAACAACAAAGGATTGTCCCCGTGACTTCCATTGATTACAATTTGTCTAGTTATTGTGTGGTGTTTGGGGGTGTGGGAAGGGCAGAGTGTAGGAAGAGGGGCGTGGGGGGGGGGGGTCGTAGTGGGCGTTGTTCTAGCTTTGTCATTTTTCTCAAGAAATATTTCTTTTGCGTAGACTGCAAAAGGTAGATACATTAGACTCCATTCCGCTCACGTTACATTTGCTCTGCGACAAAAACCAAAAAAAAAAAAAAAATCGGCTTCAGCCGTCATGAATTAGATCAATAGCAATCAAGCGTTTCCGCTTAAGATTGTTTTGACAAAGGGTGTAGGGGGAGGGGGCCTTGGGGGGAGGGGTGGATGGAGGGACTATCGCTTGACTAGGTTCCAGTAGTAAACAGAAAAAAAAGCAGCAGGAAAAAAAATTAAGACGTCCATATTTATTAAATTGTGTTTTTGAGTGAGTGGGGGGAAGATATGTTGTTGAGCTGGGATTGTATGGCGTGTGTGTGGGGCGCGGGGGAGAAGGAGTGAGCCTCGACATGGTCGGGTAAAGTAATATGCCTCAGCGCCCAATAAAAGAGTGAGGGGTGGAGGGGTAGGAGGTCATCTGCGCCTGGCTAGAATCACAGCGGAGGCCTTGTTGGACGATTCTGATGAGGAAGTCGAAACAATGGGCGCCATAGAAATCTGTTTCTTGGCGCCCTACTTGGCTCCCCTTCCTCCACAGCAAAGGGTCTGTAAAGCAGCTCCCTTGTTAGTTGTTTGGGAATATATTGGACAAAAAAAAAAGAAAATGTGAGATTACATTAGCAACAAGAAAAGAGAACTCTGCGACAAGTTCAAGGTTCGCTACAACGAAACAGTTATTGAAGGGGAACCAGGTTTTTATAGGATATTGACCAGCAGGTCGTAAGACAGGAGAGGAAGTGGCTCTAAACCACTTGCACTCCATGAGACTCTCACACCTCCCTCGGGAGGGAAAGAAGAGGGGTAGGGTGTTGACGGGGGATGGGGGGTGATTCCAGAGAGAGTAGGTGGTGAGAAACGGTGGGTGGGATAGAAGAGCAGAAAGGGGCGGCTCGACCAGACGCGAGTTTCCCATTAACAGTCGGAGGTAAGAGCAGGGGAGGGGGGAGACGGGACGTGGGTACAGGGGGGGGGAGGATCTCGATGAATCGCCACCCGTCACCACGGGAGAGTGGAGGAAACAAACGGCAACAGCCAGTGCTCAGTTCAATGCCATGATATTGTGTGGGCATTCCCCTCCCTTTCCTTCTGCCATCATCCAGGTATGCAATAGGTGTAGAACATTGATTACGTGAGCACTTGAGATTTTCAAAACATTACACACTCCCCGGACTCTCGGGGAAACGTCTTGCATCCCAGACGATCTTCCAATAATGGAATTCATGAACTTGCAGTACAACCTTTTCAAGGACTCCAATAACAGGTTCAATATTAATTATGTACATTTTTTTCATTATTATAAAAGAAAGCGTGTGAGGTATTGGGGAGGGGGGTCGAGACAGCAAGGTATTCGCTAGAGGTCAAGGACGTCAATAAGAACAAAAAACAATGTGAGTAACAATTAAAATGCTCACCTTTACTATTATTATTTTGTTGTTTGTTTGTTGTTTTGTGTGTGTGTGTAAAGATTTAAAGTTTTCTTAACCGTCTTTCTCGGCACGAATCAATATAAATAAAAGGAAGACCAATGACCTCCATTAAGCTATAAAAATAGTGGGGTCGACATTGTCCCCCCCCCCCCGAGGGTGTCCCTGAAGCTACATGTTCGTGACTTGAACGCATATTATGTTGGTGAATGCAAGGGTAGCTACAGATTGCGCAACGATAGGTCTTTAGGTAGTCGTAAAATTTGGTCAACGCTGATTTAAAATGTGAACCAGAATTGAATTTAAAAAAAAAAACTACTAGAAAAAAATTGAAAAAGGACGCTGGCAAGAGAAACCAGAAAGAGACACACAAAAAAAAAGGAATCTCATAAATTTGACACAGGAATAATAGACACAGGAAAAATAGACACGAGAAGAAATTACAAGCGAAGTAATAGACACGGGAAGAAAGAGATACGGGAAGAAAGAGGACGGGAAAAAATGGAGCCGAAAATATTCGCACAATTTTCTGTAAAAAAATGATAGTTAAAATTTTTGAAAAAAAAACAACACTAAAAAGATGGGGAAAACTAGGGTGATAAAAATTAAAACTATGACATATACCTATTACATATATCCTGCATATCTTAAAAACACACATTAAAAAAAAGTTATGTTTAAACCATTATTCATGTGCACTCTTTCACTCTGCCCACTTCTTACATTCATATTCAGCGTATAAGTGAGTACAGCGGTTAATAACAGGTATCACGTGATCTCCTCTTGCCTTTTCAAGCCTTTTACAGACTAGAACTAGAACCCACACCCATCATTACATCCAACTTAAAAAAGAAACACTTTAAAAAATATGGGTTTAGTTTACATGGTCGTAAACTTGTCTTTCTCCCCCACTTCTCCCCCACCACCTGCTCTTTACGCCCCTATGGCCTTTCTCCCCCTTCGATTCCCCCCCATCAGCTAGATATAAAAATCTAAAATTGAAGAAAAGATCAGAAAAGTGGTATAATAAAAACAACAACAATAAAATACAACAACAAAAGGCCAATTATAAAGAGCAATGAAGCGAGACGGGAACATAATTATCGTCTTAGATGTTCCACGCAGCCCTGCACACGCTGTTTACCTGTTCCATTGTTTTAGAGAAATTGGATCTTTTCTTTTTTTTTTCGGTCTTAGTAGCCCCCCTCTTCCCCTCACCTTCTCCACCTACCTCACCTCCCCTCTCTCCTCCAGCCCTCCCCCCCCCCAGTCCCAAAGTTTTTTTTCTCTGACTTCTTTTCCTCTCCACTTCAACCAAAAAAAAAAAAAAAATATCAAATAAAAGGTTTGGATTTGTTTTTCCGTGCTAACAAGTCTCGTGTTCAAGGGGTTGCGTGCAGAGGTGACGCCTAATGGGGAAGAAAGGGGGGAGCTGGAGGACCGAGGGGAGGTGGGAGGGGGGAGGCGTTAAAAAGGTGTGCGCTTGATTGCCATTTTGTTCTTCTTCTTCTTGTAGTTATTTAAAAAAAAAAAAAGACCACTAGACTAACGCAGCTAAATTTATTCCAGTCTTTCTTTGCGATAAATGGAGCGACTTTTGGAGCGTGCATATGTAGAGCAAGGTGGAGCAGAATTTATTTTCCCGGAGCTAGTTTCAGAAATATGAAACAGGGGATTGTTTTCTCCAGCGCTGCGTCTAGAAAATCGAGCAGGGTATTTTATTGTCCGATGATGAGGCTAGACATTATGTGCCTTAAAATATGGAGCTAGGACTTAAAATGTGCAACTAGACTTTGAAATATGGAGCTGGGCCTTAAAATGTGCAACTAGACTTTGAAATATGGAGCTGGGCCTTAAAATATGTAAGTGGGCCTTAAAATATGGAGCTGGGCCTTAAAAAATGTAAGTGGGCCTTAAAATATGGAGCTAGACCTTAAAATGTGCAACTAGACTTTGAAATATAGAACTGGGCCTTAAAATATGGAGCTAGGCCTTAAAATGTGCAACCAGGCTTTAAAATATGGAGCTGGGCCTTAAAATATGTAAGTGGGCCTTAAAATATGGAGCTAGACCTTAAAATGTGCAACTAGACTTTGAAATATGGAGCTGGGCCTTTAAATATGGAACTGGGCCTTAAAATATGGAGCTAGGCCTTAAAATGTGTAATTAGGCTTTGAAATATGGAGCTGTGCCTTAAAATATGGAACTGGGCCTGAAAATATGGAGCTAGACCTTAAAATGTGCAACTAGACTTTGAAATATGGAACTGGGCCTTAAAATATGGAGCTAGGCCTTAAAATGTGCAACTAGGCTTTAAAATATGGAGCTGGGCCTTAAAATATGTAAGTGGGCCTTAAAATATGGAGCTAGGCCTTAAAATGTGCAACTAGACTTTGAAATATGGAGCTGGGCCTTAAAATATGGAACTGGGCCTTAAAATATGGAGCTAGGCCTTAAAATGTGTAATTAGGCTTTGAAATATGGAGCTGGGCCTTAAAATATGGAGCTAGGCCTTAAAATGTGTAATTAGGCTTTGAAATATGGAGCTGGGCCTTAAAATATGGAACTGGGCCTGAAAATATGGAGCTAGACCTTAAAATATGCAACTAGACTTTGAAATATGGAACTGGGCCTTAAAATATGGAGCTAGGCCTTAAAATGTGCAACTAGGCTTTGAAATATGGAGCTGGGCCTTAAAATATGGAGCTAACAATGTGAAACTGGAAAAAATAAATTCCCGGAGACGGGCCTTAAAATGTGCATCTGGAACTTGAAGTTTGAAACATCATATATGTTTCCCCAGAGGTGAGTCTAGAAATGTGATGAAAGGTTTTGTTTGACAGAAGCTAAAGAAGTTAAAAACTCTTACTGCACCCAGATACAAACTTTAATATATCAAAATAATGTTGTATTTTTTCACATTCTTCTATTCAACTTTTGAACCTGCTTTACACTCAGTGACGTTGTAAGGGATATGGGGGCCCGGAGGGGGGGGGGTCTTGGCCTCTTTAGGGGGGCCTGGATTTTGACATTCGACATTACGACATGAGAAATAAAATTCTGACTCTCCTTTTGGGGACCCCCGTCAAGTAGGGGCCCGGGGGGGGGGGATTTTCGAGTTCGGACCCCCCCTCCCCTCCCCTAGCTACGCCACTGTTTACAATCAGCTTTACACCCTGCTTTACACTCAGCTTTACACCCTGCTAATCAAAAAGTTTAAGGAGCGTTTCCGGAGCGAATCTTACCCATAAGGAAATTACCACAAATCTGCTCCAAAGTCCTAAATAAAAACATTGACAATTTGATTATTGATTTTTGTCAAAACCAATTCCTGGTTAAAGTGTGTATTTAGTTTGTGTGGTCTCCAGCCATTTTTTTTAAAGTACAAAAAAGGCTACTAGCGCAGGGAAAAAAAAGTGAGAAAAAAATTTCACTTTGAAAAATTTCAATTTGAAAATTTAGGTGAGAAATTTTCAGTTAGTGAAATATCGTTAAACGTATCGTTGTTAAGGTCGACTTCTCTGCAGGAGGTCTTGACGAATTACTTTGACCTTCATGGCACAACTCACAATAGATGAAACGAAACAGCATTGACAAAGACACACTCACACTTACTCACTCACACATATACACACACGCGCACACATACACTTACTCACTCACACATATACACACACGCGCACACATACACGTAAAGTCAGGAATAAAGACATGTTCGTGAGTTAGGGTAATCATTGAAAAAAAAACTTTTTAAAAATATAAATCCTACGCTGCCCAAGATTATGCCCACCGCCCATGAACTCAGTCCCCTATACCTCCCTCCCCCGTCCCCCCGTCTCTGTTATAAGTAACAATCGCGCTCACACAGTCTGTCTCTCCCACACACGCACTCACACACACACAACACACCCCTGAGAGTGAGCAAGTTCTGCGAGTCAATCAAATCTTGTACTACGACTTGTAAAAACGGAAACAAACACAAAAAAACTTCATTCTCCGCCTGGTGGGTTTTCTTTAGAGAAAGAGGGAGGGAGAGAGAGAGAGAGAGAGAGAGAGAGAGAGAGAAAGAAAGAGAGAGAGAATTAATATTCCCTAACTTTTAATATCCAATGGTTGTGCTTGTGTTAGATTGGTGTGACCAGGAAAAGAGAGTAAAAAAAATATGTGTCAATGGCAAGTTAGCGTTGTGGCAGGGTGGGTGGCGGGGAGGGGGGGGGTTTAGGTGAGGGCTCCGAGCTTGAGCGTTGTAAAAAGCCTGGCGTGAGAAACTTCTATACCATTTATTGCTTCTTACTCAACCCCCCTACCCCAGCCGTCCCCGGTCCTTACGTTCCCTTTTTGTTATTTCCCTTTGTATTAAGCTAATGGTTAAAATGATTGAGAGGGTGAGTGTGTGTGTGTGCAAGCTTTGAGTACTCGCCATCAAGTCGGTCTCATAATATACATGTGTCTTTTTTTCCAATAACTGTGACGGCGTAGGAGAGGGAGCAGGGTGTTGGGTAAGTAAGCAGTGGTGTAGAGTAGGACACAGCCGAGATGGGGGTGGGGTGGGGGAGGGGCTGGTTAAACTGTCGAAGACGTCGCTTGTCACGGACAGCTTTAGGTCACGTTGACATTTGACATCAGACGATTTGTCATGCGTTTTATTTTTGTAATGAATTATTGACATGATAAAAACAATACTTTAGCATACACAGACAGACAGACACAAAGACACAGACAGACACTCACAGTCGCCCACGGATACCCACATGTTGTTCGTTCATCGAGTGCGATGACAAGTATCCAGATGTCATTTCGGTCTCTGGAAGTGAGCTCAGAGATGGCTGTTGAGAGTTGAGACCAGGAAATGTATGTTGCAATGGAGGCATGGATGCATGGCGGCGGGCTGAGCAGGGGTGTGAGAGCAGCTGGTCCTGGACTTACAGAGTTGACGCTCTTCAACTGCAACGGAAAATTTCAATGTAAGTTGGTGCCCAGTAGAGAATTTAGCTGCTCCAGGAAAGAGCGTTCGGCGGCCAGTTGTTGGAAGGCCTTTCGTCTCCCATGTGCGCGAATGTCTGTACTTAGATACACACATGCACACACGGATAAACACACACACACAGACACACATAGACAATCAAACACAATCATCTTTAACACCCAGCTCCTCTTGGAAATAAAAGAAACAAAACTATAAATAAAAGAGTGGTTTAATTAAACACATTTCGTTAAAACAACAACAAGGATAAACTTTTAATTCTTTCCCAAAATCCAAAAAGGATGGAGCAATAATAAAAATTTTGAAATAAAAACAAACAAAAAATCTTAACCCTTACAGTCCCGGGCGCGTATATAGCGGAACTGAAGGCAGCATAGATAGAAGTAGGTCGGTACGGGAAGGGTTAATTTCTCCACATATGCAGTGACACTTTTGATGAAGAAAAAATAGATCTCCGCAGTCTTAAACTGAAACCAGGAATTGAGAGTCTTTTGAAAAATCCGTTTCTTTTTATTGCACCATAATTCCTTTTCATTGTTTTCAGACACTTTAATGCAAGCGAAGAATTCTGTAGAAACAAACAAATCCAATCAGGGGGAGATAACAAAACGCGGGAAGAGAAAAGCTTTTAAAGACAGTCTGTTAAAAATAGTGATGGATGGCTTCCACCAAGTTTTCTTCATTAATGTAAACATCTTTTAAGTTTCAAACACAATAGGTTAGCGGGTCTTTGTTTGCTTGTCTGTATGTGTTGTTGATGCTGTTATTACAATAATCAAGGAAATTATCGTCCTCGCCCGTTGCGGTCTTTGCTTGGATGTGTGGATAAAAGAGTTGACAAGCTGTAATGGTTGTTGAGATTTTACAGAACTGGTATGTTCTTCAGCTGTCACATGACCACTAAAGGTAATAAAAACCAAGAAATGTAAAAACACTTTAAAACGAACATATTAGTCCTATGGGGGCGTTATGGCCGAGCGTTCTATTTGCGTGACGAAGGTCCTGGGTTTAAATCCTGGTGAAGGCTAGGATTTCTTCCCTGGTCTGGGGAGGGTGTCCCTGAATCTACTCAGCTCTGATGGGTACCTGCACCTTAGTTGGGGTAAAGTGTAGGCGGCTGTGCATTGTGCCGACCACACAATCACCTAGTTTGCCGTGGCCACAGAAACTGGTGAACGCTTCCTCACCGGCTCTATGGGTCAATTTGGTCCGACGGGATACATTAGTCCTATATATCTATAAGATGCTTAATTCAAATCAGTTCTATAGAAGGATTAACAAAAAAACACTTCGGTGTGAAGAACTAATGCTCTAGTAAGGAAAGATAAATTAGGGTTCACAAGTGTCGCTGTCAAATTACACACGGAGATTGTGTGGCTAGCACAAAATCCAATCCCCCATCACCCATCACACCAACACTGATGGATGGCTAATATCCTTCTAAAAAATTTTTTGGCAGGCTAGACATTGTACCAACCACACAATCCTTTTGCCGTATTCAATAAAAGTGGCGAGTTCTACTTTGTCAATACTATACATTAAAAGCTTGCAAGGATGAAGGGATTTCAATAATAATTTACTGCTATTATAATCCTGATTCCAACCACGCGCCTTTGTCCTCTACCGCCCCCTTCCCCTTTTTTTTCCTACCTGTCCGACGTCATTAACTGCTCACCCACCTCTTTTTTTTTCTCCATAGTTCTTCTTCTTCTTTCCATTCCTTCAAGTCTCCCCCTGCCATTTCCTGTGACACCTGGCAAGGTAGTGCAAGATTTACAAACGCCCGTCGGGTCTTTGAGTCTTTTCCCTTTTGCGTGTCCGTGACAACACTGAAATGGCCGTTTCGTGTTCCAGGAGATCGGGCGCCGTACGTCTCGCGCGTCTTAGCACGCGATGCCAGGCGTCTTGTACTTCGTCCAATCAAAGCCCTGGGTCCATGGAAGGCTTTAAGTGCCAGGATGTGTGTGCATGCAATCCAAGCAACTCATCCAGAGAGAGGCTGTTTCATGGTGGAAAGATGTTTTCCTTCCGGTTTCGTTTATTGAAGACTTTTTATCGCATCCAACAGAAATCTTTATTCATCTTTAAAGTGAAACAAAAGAAGAAGAAAAAAATCAACTAAGGGAGTAGGGAGGAGGAGGAGAAGAAACAAACTAGGTAGAATGGAGGTCGAAATTGAGGTCGTGCGTGACCTGGGGGGGGGGGGAGTCTGAGATGTGTTTTGATAGTTTCTTGTCTTGGGGTGCCATCTTTGTCTGATGAACAATGGACACGGGGCAATTATTTCAAGTTGTTTTTCGTGTTAAACTTTTCTTTTGATTCCCCAGGCCCCCCTTTTTTTATACACATACACATACACATACACACACACACATACACATACACAAAAGCACACACACACATATTATATATACAGGCATGCACAGGTATCGGCGCATGCTGAGTCGAAACATGATGTAAGCATCGCATGCCCAGACTGACTGTGACGTTATCAATGATACGGTATAGTTAGCTTGTATCTTTTTTGTTTGTTGTTGTTAACGATAATGCCGTTGTTGTTGCTGTTTTAAGTAAGCCCCATGACACGATCTTACTATGTTACAAGTATTCATTTTAACAAATGAAGCATTACATAACAATTTTTTGTGTGAGTAGACTTCAACGTTTCCTGCATTTCATATGTCCTTATGTCAAAAGATAAAAAACGAAATGATACTCCGTTGAATAAATTTATTTCACGAGCCTTTTGTTTTCAATAAAAAAAACAACAACACTATATTTCACTCAGAATGTATAAACCAACATGTCCGCTTCACGATATGAAATTACCACTATTGTGTCAACTCATAATTATGTAATTGGTACAAAAATCCCTGACAGGTCAGGATCATGTGACATACTTTGGCATGTCAATAAACTTTAAGGATACGTATGGCATGTGCATTTGGACATTGAGCCGTCGAGGCTACATATGGAAACGGGTGGGGGAGGGGGGGGGCGTGAGGCCGTTGCGGCATTTCCGACGTTATCACATAAATAATTCAGCGTTATGTACAGGTTATTATACCCTGGAGGGGCGTAAGTGGTGGCTGTAGGCAAAATGTAGTCGTCCACTTGAAATGTCAAACAAGTCAAGCCACTAGGCTTTTATTACTTTTGTTTAAAGTTTCAACTCCTTTACGCCCCCCTCCTGTTGTCTTCTCCATCCCGACACACCTCATAAATTTAATGGCCGTTATTTTGTTTGTGCCTATGTGTGCGTGTGTTTGTAAATGATATTTATTTGTGTTATTGAAAAATTGATCAAGACGACTACAGACATAGTTGTCTACCGTGATGTTCAATTATTGATATCGTTTCCGAAACAATTTACTCACAATGCCCTTAAAACTATTATCCTTTACTGTTTTAGTTCTCAGCACCGAATAATATAATATAAATAATATAAATATTTTACCACACCCATTTTATTCACTGAAAATTAATAAATAAAAATAACTGTTTTTTTCAGTTGACATTCTAAATAACACTGTTATCATAATTTGCTTATTCATTGAGCCATCGATATATATATAAGGTAGACTGTGTGTGTGAACAACCAATCATAATAGTTAATACAAGTGACCCGGGTTCGATTCTCCAGTTAGTCTAAACCTTTTATCTTTAATATTTTTTTATTTTAATTAATATAACTTTAAAAATTAAAAACAGATTGTAAATCTACGAGCAGCAACGGACAAATGAAATTTTTGTTCATTAAAAAGACTTGCCCTTTTTTTTTTACCCGCTTACAATATTTTTTTTTTATAATTTCTGTCTTAAAAGTCTTCAGTAAAAGAAAATATTTTTTTAAATTATTCGATTTAAAGCTTTCTGTTCATAGTAGTTTATATTTTTGTTTATCTGCAGCTTATATAGGCTTTTCTAAATAAAAAATTGTATCCTAATATATTCATTGTGTAATCACAGTAAGATTTGTGCCTTTTTTTTTTTACTTAGCACTGAAAAATAAATCATAAGTCAGTGTTTTAACACGATTTCTTCCCTTTCCTCTAATCGAAACAACAACGAGTTATCTGTCCACTGAAGTCTCAATTAACAGAGATAATCCTAAACCAAAAACGATTCGTAAGTCGTAAGTAGCGCACCGTTATGTGGCGCCGTAAGAAAAAAAAAAGATTAAAAAAAAGGTGCACTTGACCCAAGAACACAACCCGTGTTTTAGCTGTGCACTTGAGCCAAGAAATAAAACCCGTGTTTTAGATGTGCACTTGACCCAAGAAATAAAACCCGTGTTTTAGCTGCGCACTTGACCCAAGAAATAAAACCCGTGTTTAAGCTGCGCACTTGACCCAAGATATAAAACCCGTGTTTTAGCTGTGCACTTGACATCAAAAGACGAAACGCACACCCCCCCCCCCCCCTTATCCACCATCAGCCGTTCCTTCCTCAAGCAATAATTGAAGTAGTGTTTTAATGTTTCAAGAGAATTTCTATGTTCAACATTTGAAGAACAGCAATCCCCCCCCCCCCTTTTCAATCTCTCAGTAAGGAGAGACGAAACATCTTTTGCTCTTCATTGATCTGGCTTATAAGAGTTCACAGTTTCCTGTCTATTTATATTGCAGTCGACAAGACTTGGTATAGGAGGGGTGGGGTGGGGGTGGAGGGGGCCGTGGGAGCGGGGTGTTGGCGATGATGGTGGCTCAGGATTGGTTGGTGGGGGCGGGGGACAACATTCAATTGATTGAGAATCAAAAAAAAAAAATTTTGATCGGATCGATAATCAATCAATGGTCTTTACTCTGGCTAAGAGATTCCAATCAAACTGTTAAGCTCCCCCCCCTCCCCCACCATCTGATATATTACATGCAACAACAAGACTGGACTTACAACCTCCAAAATAAAAAGAATTAAGGAACCGCGGGGGGTGGGGAGGAAAAGGTGTAGCGGTAGAAGGGCGCGTGAGGGCGGGCGGGCGTCGCCCAAGGTTTAATTAAAGTTTGCACTAGTGCTCCATCACGACTGAGTGCCTCAAGGTTTCGGTTCAATGACTTTGCCTGTCTGCTTTTTTTTTAATTTTTATTTTGTAAGGAAGACCCTCCTCCTTCCAAGGTTCGTTGATTTCATAAACTGCCTTGTTCAGACGCAAGACTTTTATTTGTGTATTTGACGAGAGAGATGACCGTATGATTTCATAAACTGCCTTGTTCAGACGCAAGACTTTTATTTGTGTATTTGACGAGAGAGATGACCGTATGATTTCATAAACTGCCTTGTTCAGACGCAAGACTTTTATTTGTGTATTTGACGAGAGGGATGACCGTATGGCGTAGCACGTATTTCATTGGAAGTATGGTGTATGAGATTTTTTTTTTGATGTATGGCGCAGCACTTTTTTATTAGACGTATGATGTATTTTACAATATGTATTGCCAGAGCTAAAGTGAGAGGGAGAGAGAGGGGGGGCGGTGCTACCAGTAAACAAGTTAACAAGGGGCCAATAATAAAAATAGTTCATATATCTATAAGTGCCATCTTTTAGCTTTTCAATGAGCCGATGTCAGCCCTAGTCCAACAAAGTATATCCAGTCCGCCAACCCTTCCGATTTTCTCGGAATTATACGGATTTTTCACCCATCATTCCGACATTCCGACAAAGCCCTAAAAATTCTTATTTTTGGCAACTTTTTAAAATATTTTTCCGTAACCATAAAAATTCGATGACCTCATATTTTCATATTAAAAAATGTAGCGATTTTTAAAAAACCCAGATATAAAACAAAAACAATGAATCTCTAGCCCTACCGATGCAATGCCCTGTAAGCCATATTATTAATGATTACCGGTTATCACATTTGTAAAAATACTATTTTGCGTGACATCAAGTAATACTTAGTAAGGGGCCTATTTTCTTGGGAAAGCGACACATTTTAGCTCTAGGCCGCCTTCAACTCTGTACTATAAATAAAAAAGCATATCATTCTTCTTATACTGACCATTGAAAACCAAAATAGGATAGGCCTATTACAAAGGAAAAATAACCAAAATTGGTTAAAATAACTACGGAAAATATTAAAAAAACAACAACATAGCCCTAGCCTATAGTTATAGGCAATATACGGTATAAATATATATATGCCTGCTACTAGCATTATTGAGTTGTTATCACATGCGCTTAACCGGCAGCAGTGAAACCTCTCACAGATTAATAGTCTTCTAGAGCGCACTGAGCATGCTAAAATAGCATGGATAGAAGCGCTATATAAATTACCATTACCATTACCATAGTACTAGTTACTAGTACTATTTAGGCCTTCCACTAGGCTATAGACTATAGGCCTTTATGACAGTATTTAGCTTTATAACTAGGCCTATTGATTTTCTTTAAAGTTAGATACACATATTGCTATTGATTTACACCTTAAACTAATTTCATTAATAACAAACAGTACTAGTTATTTTCCTTCCCATTGAAAATACATAACTTGTGCGTTGACGCACCCCCCAACCCCCACCCCCGATACAGATTTTTTGTCTTGGGACGTTGGCAGGTCTGTATATCCCTGTTGTCGGCCCTGTGTATTGCGAATCAAAGCCCCAAATTTCTTACGACCTCAAAGCAATTAATGCTGCACGGTAGGCAGCGCTTTCGGCTAGCGAACCGAAGGTCTTGGGTTCGAATCCCAGTGAAGGCTTGGATTTGTTCTCGGGACTCTGGGGGAGAGGGTGTCTCTTAGTCTACCCAGCTCTGATGGGCCTACCTGACCTTAGTTAGGGTAGAGAGGCTGGTAATTGTGCTGGCAACACAATCCCTTAGTATGACATGACCACAGAAACGGGTGAATGCTGCTTCACCGGCCCCATGGCTCAATTAAGTCCGACGGGATACTTTATTTCAAAGCAATCTTAGACATTTTCATTTGCCTTGCAACTGACACGCACAATTGAAAAACAGTTTTGAAAAACACTTTAATGTAATTTTATATATTTTAAAGTTTAATAAAACATTGTTTCATTCTTCACTATATAACAAGTTGTTTATTAATACTTCTGTTTTTCTAACTCATATAAGAAACCTCAATTCCTCCGAAACCCCTTCTCCTATGTCAAAGGACACCGTTGTTATTGCACAAATAAAACATTAGCGTATCTAAAGTTGTCACATTGATGATAAAGTGGGCAATGTGTTATCAGGTGTTGTGCCTCTTTGCAGGTGAGGAGGGTCCGTGGGGGCTGATGATGATGATGACGACATGTTCTGATGTACACGTTGACAAGTGGGACATTCCCGAACACTCCTAACAATAATATCCATCCAACGAAAGAAAATTAGGGGGGGGGGGAGGAGTGATGGGCAGGAAACGTAGGGGTAGGGGGAGGTGAATAACAAATTGATAAAATAATATCAAGGTGATATATGAGATATGGTAATGGTCGAAACGACAGGTAAATGTTGCACCCCTATCTCTACCTGACTAGAATAACTTGGATTACTCAGCCATTAAAAACTTGGATATTAAGAACTGTTATTCACACTGGGGTTGCGCTAAGTGGGTTACAGATCTGAAATGTCTCGTTAAAAAGCTAAAACGGATAAGCTTTCCGGCCCTTTCCTTCAGGTAGTGGCATTGTAAGGGGTGGATCTATAGGGGGCACACCACGATCCTGTTTGAGACTAGCCTCCCCGCGGCATGTCTAACGAAGGGTACGGTCTCCGCTGTCACATGCACTACTCTGCTTCTCCCCTTCCTGTCCAATTCCCTTGAATAATTAGCGTGGTGGCTTGCTCGTATTCCTGCACTTTCGCTCGGTAGCACAAATACCAGACGATAGGCCTGGTCATCCTGAAAACGGGTTTGGCGAGGCGGGCTGTTGCGCAGATTTATTCCTCCCCACCGATTAGATGGCCCTCGCCTGTGCAATGACGCTCAACCGGGGCTGCCCCCCCCCCCCACATAGCGTGAGCCCACCGGTGCACTCTTATTCGGAGCTTCTCGGTGGTTTACACATTTCTCCATAGTTTGAGTCCCATGGATACAGAAGTGAAGTGGGTGGCCTGACTAGCAAATGGGATGCAACCATGAAATTTTTTCTATAATGCCTTGTCTTCCTTCTGTCTATGGCGGAACATGGAATCAAAATATGTCCTGCATCAGGCATCAGGCAACATTCAGCCCGATTGTGCCCAACTCTTATTCAATTCTATTTCTTACCTTCGACCTAGCTACTGACGTAGGCTTACTGACTGATACCTGCATGGCGGATAAGATCAACCCGCTCACGGTTCAGAAGAAGGGCTGCCTTCGTATGCCCTCTGAACCAACCGCAAAAGCTCGCAAACTTCAAAGCGCGGACAGTAGCCCAATAAGTAGGTTTTTAAGAAGGGATCAGTTTCCGGTTTCACAATAGCGCAAACTCTCAAGAGTCATGGTCAGTCCCCTCCAGAGTTTAAAAAGGGCCCAAATATTATCTGCACACAACCCTGAGAAAGGTATTTATATTTTCTAACTCAATATTGAATGTTATTTTCTGACTAGAAGAGCAGTTTTGAGTGTGGCCTTGCAGCTTAACATAATAATAATAACAACAATAATAATGACATTTGAATAGAGCGCTGCCAACAAACATACTGTAAGCTCAGAGCGCATTGAACATAACAACTAAGAACACGGATACAAGCGATAAAAAACTAAATGATGATTCAAAACAAACATAGAACAAATCAAACAACTAAAACAAAATAACCGACCTAACATATTGGTAAGACAGTAGAGCTCTAAAGCATGTTAACTAAAATAAATATTGAAATAATGAGCCTTTTAAGTTCTTCTTGAAGGAATCAATGGAGCTTGTTTGCCTGAGTTGAATGGGAAGTAGATTCCACACCTTCGGACCGGATATTGAGAAGGCTCTAAGGCCAACGGTCGTCAGAGAGAAACGGGGCTCTTCCAGAAGCGATGATTTGGTAGAACGAAGTGTTCTTTGAGGGACATATGGTGTTATTAGTTCCTTGAGATAGGACGAAAACTCGTTATTAAAATGCATTGATGGCAAAGTAGCGCCACTTTATACTCGATTCTGGCTTTCACTGGGAGCCAATGGAGCGAGCGTAGAAGGGCGGTTCCCGAGTCTCGTTTTGACTTGCGCATAACCAAGCGTGCAGTACTGTTCTGTATTCTCTGTAGCCTGGCGATTTTGTCTTCGGGCAGGCCGGCTAGCAGGGCGTTACAATAGTCGATACGCGAAAATATCAGGGCGACTGCCAGTGTCTTTGCAGAATCAGTGGACAAATTGGGTCGTATTTGGCCGAGTCTACGCCACGGTAGATATAGACCTCTGCACAGTGGCGTAGCTAAGTTTTGATGCTAGGGGGAGCGAACTTTTAAGAAAAAGGCCCCGCGTTAAGCACATTTTCTAGATTAACAGAAGAACTAAACATTCGTACGTATCTAGTCTTACAAGAGTACCTTGTGCCTCGGGGTATGCTACACACGCTCTGTATTACTGCAGTTTTTATTTCACCATTGATTCTTTTCCGAGCAACTAATAGTGCCGGAAAATTCTGCGAAATTGATTGATACATCTGATTTCCAGGATGCATATATATTATTTTAAAAAATTTAGAACAAATTCAGAAAAGAGTTGCAAGATTCATTCCTAGCGAATATTCACAACTGGCAAAAGTGTCACCAATAGTTAAATCTCTAAGTCTAGAAACTCCAGAGCAGGGGTTGCAAAGTTGGCACGCAGAGTGATTTTCAGTGCCATGCGAGATACCTCCAAAACTGAGATTTTTAAATGCAAATTCTGCCAGTCGAGTGCTTTTCTGAACTGCTGGGCATTCACTCTACTTTCAGAGTTTGGTTCAGCTTACATCTGCGCGTTCGACTGGCGATCCGAGGGTCCTGGGTTCAAATCCTGGTGAAGCCGGGATTTTTTCCCAGGACTTGAGGGTGTCCCTGAGTCTACCCAGCTCTGATGGGTACCTGACATTAGTTGGGGTAAAGTAAAGGCGGCTGGGCATTGTGCTGGCCCCACATCCCCTAGTATGCCGTGGCCACAGAAACTGGTGAACGCTGCTTCACCGGCCCTATGATCACTTTGGTCCGAAGGGTACTTTACTTACATCTGTTAGTAAAGAGCACTCAATGACAAGGCGCTCGTCAATTAATACAGATTAATTACATTAAAAATAGTTTTAGCCCTATGCTCCTCTTCTTTGATTAGGCATAAATATTGCCTAATGAATTCTAAATGATTTGTTTTATTATTGTAATAAATATAAGAGGTTTATATGCTAGCAATATATTATGTAATTGTTGTTATTGTAATTATTAATGTTTAAAAAATACTTAAATCGAGTTAAACAATTATGCAGCAAATGTTTATTTACAACTGTTTAACGTAAAATAATTGGTCAACTCTAATTACTATAGAGCTGAAATAAATACCACGATGCTAGATTTGAATAAGGAAATATAAATGAATAGGTAATATTATTTATAATACAAAACATAACTTGTCTGGCATCTTTATAGAATCAAGTTTGGCAACTTACATTTAATTAAAGGGAGATAATAAACCCGTTTTTATGTACATTAATATTTCCAAATATTTTCAATTTGTCCTTTATAATATTCAGAATTATATCAATAAAATTAAAAAGTATAAAATATAGTTGAAAGTGATATAAATATTATATGGCTGGAAAAGTAATATGTAGGCTAAATATCTAAACATTACATTTATTTCCTACTATGTATGATTACTGTGTAAATCTACCGCTTGACAGAAGTTGGTCAGTCATAACTCTGATGTACCATGATATATGTCTAAAACACTAAAGAAAATCTCAGTTAGGCTGAGATCAAAATTAAAGGAATTTTTAGCAGTTTCTAGAAATTATATCTTGACAGCGTTTATACATTTTTAGAAATTAACAGTTAGTATGAGATTTCATTAGACTAATAATTTTTTTTTCATTTGTAATAAATAAAAAAAAAACAATGAAAGATGATAATCACAACCTTGTTAATTTCTTTAATTAAATGTAGATATAAACGCTTAACGATTTTCTCTATAAAATTTCCTTTGCTTTTGGCCTTGTTCTTGTTACGGCGCTGCACTACTGTACCCATGGGCCTCAAAGCGGCGTAGTGTGTAAACCGGCGGGCTAACGCATGGGGGACAGCCCCCGCAGCATGTCCGAGATTCATTGCACTGCGAGAGGCCACGGGGTCTCGGTGGGGAGGAAGCAATGGATGCTGAAACCTGTCTCACGACCCACCCGGTGCCTGGATGCCTGTGCCTATAGTACATGATTTGTGCTACCGGGTGACAACGCAGATATACGGGCGAGCCACCACGATAATGATCCTTAGGGGAACCGCAGCGAATGGTCGCTGGCCTGCGGAAACCTTCCCTTTTACATGGCACGCCACGCCTTCGGCGTGCCGTGGGGTGGCTGGAGCCCGGACAGAGTTATACTCAATTCTAATGCGTTACGCCCCGGAGTAAAGAGCTTCGGCTCGTCCGGGTTTTCAAGAGACTTTCTAGTATGTTACGGCGCTAAATAAATTGGCTTATAAAAACAGATAAAAATATAGAAGGGTGGGTCTACTTTCAGGCTGTTGTCAAGTTGATTGATTTAGAAATCCTAGTTTGGCACACTATTAGCAAAAGGTGCTGACCCCTGCACTAGAGGACAGATGGGCAAAGAGTAAAGAAGTAATAATAAATAAGGCATTGAACTCTAATTTAGAAATACAACACAATAACAACCTGTTGCAATGATCAGATAAACATAATTACAAAAACACTTTCCTTATGCGAGAACAAATGCATAGGCTATTATAAGTATTCTTTCTTCCCGAGTGGCATCCAAGCATGGAATGGGTTACCTGAACAAACCAGGAAAACCAGTAACCTAATATCATTCATACCACTAATAAAAATGCAGGACTAGACTCAGACCACGGATGAGCGTGGAGCGCAATAACCTTCTTTAGAGAAGGAGCGTCTGTATATAAGATAAGATAAGAAACATGGAGACCAGAACCCTGAATAAAGTACATATACGTGAAGGTACCCATTCAGAAACATTTAGGTATGAAAGGCCATATTTCTTTAGTATCGACGAATGCAGATGAGGCAGCATTTGGCCCATACGGGCGGTCACTGCCTCTAAGCTTGAGAGGCTTTACTTTGAACATCACCGTTACTCACCTTTCCTAGTTCCCCCCCCCCCTCTCTTTTTTCAGTCTAAAAAAAGTCCCACTTCTTAGCAGTTAAAATGTCACACTTTTGAAAATTTCTAAATAGGTCAAACGTTTTATTCATTGAAAAGACCTACGTTTTCTTTCTCGAAAAGGTCCCTCTTTTTTCTTGAAAAGAGTTCACTTTTTTTATTCTTAAAATGAAAAAAAAGGCACCACTCTCTGTTATTGGGAAAACAAAATGTTTATTCTCAAAAAGGCCCATATCTATTGGAATATGGGCGTAGGGGGAGCTACAGCTCCCCCTGCTACCCCCTGGCTACGCTACTGCCTCTGCACAGATGAGATATATGATGGTCGAAAGACAGCGTGGGATCCAATAAAACACCAAGATTCTTCACTTTGTTAACAAATGGCACCTGGCAGTTTATCACGATGATAGATTCTGAACCAGTGAATTTGGCCAAATTTCTCTTGGCTCCAATTCGGATTATCTCTGTTTTTTCCTCATTCATTTTAAGCCCGTTTCTCCTCGACCACGAATAGACGTTGGCGATTGCACAACTGACCTTTGCAGCGAGTCGAGGGGCATCAAGAGGGACCATGATCGTACAGTTGCGTGTCATCGGCGTAGAAGTGATACGAAATTTAAAACGGTTTAATGACCTGGCCGAGTGAATACACGTACATTGCAAACGTATATTTCCTTACATATGGTTATTGACTAAAAAAAAAGAAGAAGTGTTAGGCCAATTCTAATTCCTGAAATAGCCAAAACAAGCGGAAAAAGCAAATGCTTATGTCTTCCATACAAATAAAGGCTAAATCTATTATTGCTAAATGTCCTCCCAGCTAAATATATGATGGGTAAATGTCCTCCCAGCTAAATCTATGATGGGTAAATGTCCTCCCAGCTAAATCTATGATGATGAAATGTCCTCCCAGCTAAATCTATGATGGGTAGGCTAAATGTCCTTCCAGCCAATTCTATGATGAGTAGGCCTAAATGTCCTCCCAGCTAAATCTATGATGATGAAATGTCCTCCCAGCTAAATCTATGATGATGAAATGTCCACCCAGCTAAATCTATGATGATGAAATGTCCTCCTAGCTAAATCTATGATGATGAAATGTCATCGGAGCTAAATCTATGATGGGTAGGCTAAATGTCCTCCCAGCCAATTCTATGATGAGTAGGCCTAAATGTCCTCCCAGCTAAATCTATGATGATGAAATGTCCTCCTAGCTATATCTATGATGAGTAAATGTCCTCCCAGCTAAATCTATGATGGTTAAATGTCCTTACAGCTAAATCTATGATGGGTAAATGTCCTCCCAGCTAAATCTATCATTGGTTAATGTTCTCCCAGCTAATTCTATATTTGGTAAATGTCCTCCAGCTAAATATTTGATGGGTAAATGTCCTCCCAGATAAATCTATGATGGTTTAATGTCCTCCAGCGAAATCTTTGATGGGTAAATGTCCCCCCAGATAAATCTATGATGATTAAATGTCCTCCCAGCTAAATCTATGATTGGTAGGGTCTAAATGTCCTCCCAGCTAAATCTATGATTGGTAAATGTCCTCCCAGCTCAATCTTTGATGGGTAAATGTCCTCCCAGCTAAATCTTTAATGGGTAAATGTCCTTCCAGCTCATTCTATGATGGCTTAATGTCCTCCCAGCTAAATCTATGATTGGTAAATGTCCTTCCAGCTAAATTATGATGGGTAAATGTCCTGCCAGCTCAATCTTTGATGGGTAAATGTCCTCCCACCTAAATCTTTGAATGGGTAAATGTCCTCCCAACTCATTCTATGATAGTAACGAAGCTGCATGTACAAAGACATTTCTACGGAAAGCCAAAGTGATCACAATTTACAAAAGCAAAAAATGGTCACAAATGAATTGATGGAAGCCGTAATTTTTGTTAAAGGTATAATTATGCGAATGCCAACATAACGGACAAATCCGTGAACTTTATATTTTTTTACATTTATTAAACTTTTATTTACCCCCCCCCCCCCAACCGACCACCCCGGTCCCATTTACAAAGAGACAAACAAATTATAAAATCTTTCTTTGTTTTGGAAAGAGTTTCCTGGAAGATGCGATGAAAGGAGAAGGGCGGAGATACGGGAGGAATGGAGGAAGCAAGTTTTCTTGTCATCTATGGCGCCCCTAACGACCCAGCAGACTACGGGATATGTAGATGTAGTAGTAGATGTGTAGATTCCTGGTAGAGGTTTAGCATACCCCCCTCTTTTCATTCCTTTGCCCAAACCATTCGCTGGATTAGTCACCAATAGTGGCCATACATAGTGGGGCTGAGGTTGCATATGTCCGGGGGGCGACACTTCGGGGGGGGGGGGGGAATATTGCCTAAATATAGCACTGAACAAAGCAGTTACGTTATTCAAGGGGGCGTCGCTGAAACTCCCCCCCCCCCCCCCAATGTGCTACAAATGCTTGTGGGGCCCTGGTCACCAACAAATATTAAGCAGAATAAATGGTTCAGGTTTAGATCAAGAAATAATGTTTCAACCAACGTTGACTTTAGTCAGCCTGATTGACTTCAGCTGGGACGGTCCCAGTTTCTGGTTCCAAAACAACAAACGATTAGTTAATTGTTGACCTAGAAAATAAAATCTGACCCTCGACCTTTCACCTCCCACCTGCTTCCCGTTCCCCTGTCCAGAACATGGGAGACCATCTCGGACGAGAAATGTTTATTGTGACAGTAGAAGAGACGTATCATAAGACAACATACATTTTGACGAACATTAAATAACAAGACATTTACAAACACACACACACACTCATACACACACACGTCACAAACATACGTATTAAAAAAAAAGAATAGCGAGAAATAAAACAGAATAAAGAAAGAAAAGAAAAATTGACATAAAAAAAATAACGTCTGCTAATGAGTCTTTTGTCTGCCAGGTTTAGACAAACATTTTTTGTCGCCCCTCCCCCCCCCCCAGGTCACCTGACCTCGTCTAGAGGGAAATGGTGTCAACTCTAGCACACCTGCATCATCAACAGGCTTGTTTTTCTAGACCTGGCCTGATACATACACTGTGGGTGTTTTAGTTGTATTTATACAGAGAGTATATTTCATTCTTCTGAGCTTATGTTATCTCCCTTGCTGCCTCCCCCTCCCCTTTCCCCCCCCCCCCCCTTATTGTTGTTTATTCAAACAACATCCGGTCATTTTGGAAAAAAAAGAGTTTCAGCGCGTAACTTTGTAGCTTGTGGAGAGAGAACATCACGTGATACAAATGTTACTGCTTGATTCATTTTTGTTTTTGCTGTTGGACTAGATGCTTGCTGTTTTGTTTGTCTTCAACTTCAGGGTGGGAATGGGATAGTGGGGGGGGGGGGGGGGTAGCAAACAGAATAGCATAAATTTATATGTTCGCATTGCAAAAAACTCACACATTTCTACCTTACTATTCCACAATTCTTACGATTCCCCAATTCTTACAATTCCCCATCCCTTACAATTCGTCATATAGGCTATTACTAGCCTACACCCCAATCTTTACGATTCCCCAATTATTACGATTCCCCATTCCTTAAAATTCGTCATAATATATTACTAGGCTAAACCCAATCCTTACGATTCCCCAATTCTTACGATTCCCCATTCCTTACAATTCCCCATTCCTTGACATTTCTTATAGATTTTGGTTTCGCTGCACTATTAGGCCTACCTGTATTGTACAATATCGGTCGTGGACCAAAGTAGGGCCTAAACATCTGCTATGGAGAATGTATACAGTTGCCCCTTTCCTTGCCATGGGCATCCCTCGGCAACACTGTCTTTTTTTTCCATTCACGTGTTGGTTGCGTCATCAGAAATAGGCAGGTCAGGCCCAGTGCCAACACAAGATAAAGTCATCAGAAATAGCCAGGTCAGGCCCAGTGCCAACACAAGATAAAGTCATCAGAAATAGCCAGGTCAGGCCCAGTGCCAATGCCAACACAAGATAAAGTCATCAGAAATAGCCAGGTCAGGCCCAGTGCCAACACAAGATAAAGTCATCAGAAATAGCCAGGTCAGGCCCAGTGCCAACACAAGATAAAGTCATCAGAAATAGCCAGGTCAGGCCCAGTGCCAACACAAGATAAAGTCATCCTATGAGTGTACAAATGGGGCACGGTAGCCGAGCGGCAGCGCGTTCGACTGGCGATCCGAAGGTCCTCGGTTCGAATCCTGGTGGAGCCGGGATTTTTTCCCAGGACTTGAGGGTGCCCCTGAGTCTACCCAGCTCTGATGGATACCTGACCTTAGTTGGGGTAAAGTAAAGGCGGCTGTGCATAGTGTTGGCCACACAATCACCTAGTACGCCGTGGCCACAGAAACTGGTGAACGCTGCTTCACCGGATCTAGGGATCATTCCGTCCGACGGGTACTTTACTTTACTTTTATGAGTGGACTAATACTTTACTTTAGGGGCCCGTATTAACTTAATCTTCCACGGAGACAACCTCGTTTCAAGCCATGAACTTCATTTAGTAGACATGAGTGTAATCATATCTCCAGTTTCAATAAAAACAGTAGATATTATAATTTTTCTAATTTTACCGCTTTGCTAGTTTTGCCGAATTTACCTTTGCCTTGCCAAAAATACCGTGACCCGAATTTACCCTTGCCAAATTTACAGTGATTAAGGATAGATCGTTGATACTAATAATTATTTAAATTCCCACTTCCAGCCACAACGTAGTGCCCTTTCCCATAAAACCTACCATCTACCACACCTTAAAACAGCATTGAGACGATAAGAGCAATGTGTAGCCTAAACATAAACTAAACGAAGGTTTTATAATATGTGGTTTATTAGTTTAACGATAAGTAGCCTCATGAGAAAGGCTCAAATGTCAACTAAAAAACGTTGGCTTTGGTCTTTGGAAGTTTGTTCTAGCATTGTTGTCCTTGTCCTTTTAAATACAGATCGTAGGTCTCACAGTCGGCAGAGCAACATTAATGAATTGGAAAACATACATAGTAATGGCTTAACTTCCAGCATGCAAATAATGGCAAATAGTCCTCCATATGGTCTATTCTAAATCGATAACGATTCAATGTCCTTATTACAAATAATGGCCTAAATTCGTCGTTACAAATCCAAAAGGCGATTGAAACAGCGTTAGACACTTTACTGGACCCGACATAAACAGTGATTGTGTAGCCATTACAATTTACAGCCTCTACTTTACCCCCCCCCCCCCCCCCCATATTATCGTCTTTTCGGTTAACCCAGAGCAACAGATGACACATTTTGGAGTTCATATCTTGTTTTCAAGAATTGCACTTATTTTTATTTGAAAAGGTTAGAGCCTACCATTGCTCTGGTTTGTTTTACATGATAATATTACTTGCCCACCCCTACCCCTCTCTTCCCAAGAAGAACTAATAATATAATATATCTAGAAGATTGTCAAAAGAGACAGACAAATGTCAAACAAAACATTCACTGGAAAGTAAAGTAATAACAAAAATAAAGGCAGTTTCACACGCTCCGTTCAGGAAAGAAATGATTTGAGTCTCCAAACGACATCCTGTGTGTTTGTCAGACTGTGAGTGGGTGGGGGTGGAGGAGGGGGGGGGGGCTGAGTGTAAAGACGAGAAAGTTCCCCACAAAATAAGAGAAAGAAGTAGGGGAAGGGGTGCTGTCGGGAAGGTTGGAAGGGGTGAGAGTTGTCATTAGCCAATTAATTGTTTCCCCCCCCCCCCCTCCCCCACCTTCTCTAATGAGAACTTACAGGCTCTCACATCTTAATTTTAAACAAATACCAATGTAACTCTGATCAAAAGTATGGATCGTCCATAAAGGTCGTACGAGCATAATAAATAAGTGCTATGTAAAAGCCAAAGAGAAAAGACTTCTAGGACCTTGGCGCACTTCTGAAAGTTGTTGCAAAACCAATATGTACTATAACAGTAAAATTTGGACATTTTGTGACAGCCCTTGGGATTAGACTTTAGACGTCACTAGACTACAAATTGTCTGCAGTTTCATGTCTGTAATAAATAACACACTTATAGACAAATAGTAAAGGCGATATACATGTAAGTGGGTTACGAAGCTAAAAGATATAAATCAGAAATAGTAAAAAACAAGTTTGGCAAACGCTTGTCTACGTCATGTATGGACGACCCTTTAAAAGACTAGCTGTGGAAGCGTACGTCTCTCTGGTGGCTGTTTTGATAACCGCTGGGTTTTTGATGAGACAATGGACAGACGAAAAGGAAAAGATGGGGGGGGGGGGGGGGAGAGGAAACAAACGAAATGACTTGTTATGACAAGAAGGGTGGGCCACTAGCTTAGTTTGCCAGCTGCAATTTGCGTGTGTGGAACGAACGCTAGGGTGTGTGTGTGGGGAGGGGGTCGTGGGAGGCGGTAAGAAGTCTGATGTTTTGGGGAGGAGGGGGATGAGGGCGCAGAGAAATGTTGGGGTAAAAAAAAGTTATTCACTTTTAACGTGATACCATGTCAGAAAGACATAACTGAGAGACACAGGTTAGCAGTTTTCTGTGTGTTGGGATTATTGTTTAATTATAATGCAAGCCTTGTGTCTTTATGATTAGCAGCTGCAGGTCTTTTGTCACATAAAATAGTTCAAATATTTGAAACGACAACCCCCTGGTTTAAAACTAATGGGAGGGAGAATGCGGTGTTTGAAAGTTACGCCCCCACCCATACTATCACCCCCTTCCACACACACACACAAGCACATACATACGCACTTTCTCACACAAACCACTTTTGATCTGAAAAGAAGACACACACACAACATAAAAAAAAAAAACAACCCTCTCAACACGTAAACGCTCTAATTTAAAAAGACCAAGAGATTACATAAGTTGTACTTGATTCTTAGAATGACCACCCGCTATTTATAGACGGATTCCGCGAATTGATAATAACGATAATGGTCACCAACTACTTTGCACAACACTTAGATCAAACTATGCACGATGAGATGCTCATGAATTTGTAAATAACAAAAAAGAAGAGATTTTAACATATAAATACAATGCACTTGATTTTCTGAAGTTTTTGTTAAAATACTTAGGCTATTATTACATAAAAAAAGAATTTTAAAGTCACTCAACCCGGCATATACTGTCTTTTTCCCTGGCCACTTGAAAGGGTAAATGGGCTGATAATCATAAGTGGAGATTTACAAAATAATAATTAGCAATTGCACTATATGTGCTAATAGTTTTCTTCCTTTTTGTTTAGTCGAATGTGCATTTAGTTATAACACTTGGTTGTAACTCAACGACCTAATACTTGAATAAATTGTGCAAGTAAAACGTTGTTATCAATTATGTAATTAAACTTCCTTCTACAGCTTGATGCAATTTTCTTTCCCCACTCTGTCCCATAGATAGGATATAATAATATATGATTCTTTTTTATCATAGGCGTGTCGCTTTGAGCCTTTTCACAAAATATGTATATTGTTTCTACCCCCCCCCCCCATCTCGACCTTTACCTCACCACTGGTATGGAGTAGGCCCTATAGTCAGTGGCGTAGCCAGGATGGCAAGGTTTGGGAGGGGGTAGGATTAAAGCACATAGTATAACAGTATGAAGTAGGTGGAAATAGTGCACTGAGGAAATGGTGCATTGAGGAAATGGTGCATTGAGGAAATGGTGCATTGAGGAAATTGTGCATTGAGGAAATGGTGCACTGAGGAAATGGTGCACTGAGGAAATGGTGCAATGAGGAAATGGTGCAATGAGGAAATGGTGCATTGAGGAAATGGTGCACTGAGGAAATGGTGCACTGAGGAAATGGTGCAATGAGGAAATGGTGCAATGAGGAAATGGTGCATTGAGGAAATGGTGCACTGAGGAAATGGTGCACTGAGGAAATGGTGCACTGAGGAAATGGTGCACTGAGGAAATGGTGCACTGAGGAAATGGTGCACTGAGGAAATGGTGCGCGGTGGGGAAAGTAGCAGGGTAGTTTTGAACTGATGTACAACTTAACCAAAATCTTTGCAAGAAACAACTAGACTATTACAGTTCCAATGATAATAGAAATAAGCTGGACGCTGAATGCAGAGTCTGAAAGAAGAATGCAGGCCTTTGAGACCAAATGCTAAAGAAAGTTATTAGTAATACGCTAACAATAAAGAAAAACAAAACAAATGTATATGTCTTACTCCATGTCCATAATCTGGCGGGGAAACAGGAAGCAATCTTTTCAACCGTAAAACGACGAAAGCTGAGATGGTTTTGTAATACCGTCGGGCATGACTCCTTGGTCAAAACCATCCTACAGGGTAGGCCTACATTGGTAGGAGCACGCAGAGAACCATCCTACAGGGTAGGCCTACAGTGGTAGGAGCACGCAGAGAACCATCCTACAGGGTAGGCCTACAGTGGTAGGAGCACGCAGAGAACCATCCTACAGGGTAGGCCTACAGTGGTAGGAGCACGCAGAGAACCATCCTACAGGGTAGGCCTACAGTGGTAGGAGCACGCAGAGAACCATCCTACAGGGTAGGCCTACAGTGGTAGGAGCACGCACAGAACCATCCTACAGGGTAGGCCTACAGTGGTAGGAGCACGCAGAGAACCATCCTACAGGGTAGGCCTACAGTGGTAGGAGCACGCAGAGAACCATCCTACAGGGTAGGCCTACAGTGGTAGGAGCACGCAGAGAACCATCCTACAGGGTAGGCCTACAGTGGTAGGAGCACGCAGAGAACCATCCTACAGGGTAGGCCTACAGTGGTAGGAGCACGCAGAGAACCATCCAACAGGGTAGGCCTACAGTGGTAGGAGCACGCAGAGAACCATCCTACAGGGTAGGCCTACAGTGGATGGAGCACGCAGAGAACCATCCTACAGGGTAGGCCTACAGTGGTAGGAGCACGCAGAAAAGGTCGCCAGAAAAAGAAGTGGTTGGACAACCTCAAAGAGTGGACCGAACTTCCTCTTGATACGCTTCAGCGAACGGCTTCTGACTGGGACGAATGGAGAAATCTGGTTACGCGCACAGTCGTAGCACCACCACGACGAAACCACGGGTCTGATGATGTACGAGAATAATTAGATATGCTCGAGTATTGAATAGCATTCGTGTAGATCATAGGTTCTCAACGGAGCGATATCGCCCCCCGGGGGCGGTGAGAAGCTTTAGGGGAGCGCTGACATCCCCGGGGGCGATTGGGGGGGGGCGGTGAGGTGCAAGTGGGCGGTACAAACGTACCTGGTGTATTTTAACACATCAGCTATTTGAATCGATTAGTTTTTGAATGAAATGTTATGTAAACGCCAGTGCTGCTAAATATCTGATATCCCCAACAGTAAGCCTACATATTTTTACATTAATAAGAAATAAGAATCGCAATGAGTTTTCGATGAAGTAGGGGTCTGTATTTGGCAAATATAGTGTGCGGCCGGCTGGTCCTGTGGTTGGTTCACCGGACCATCAACTATGCTGACCGATCATTGTCGCTTTAGCATCTGCTATTATTAATTATATTTTTTCAGCTCAGTTTGTGATGTCTTAAATATTTTTTACAGGTTGACAATGTAAAGCTGACTATGGTAAAGCGGTATAGATAATAAGTAATCATCCATACTGGGTAGTTATTGTAATGCGTGAAAATATACATATAATTTATTTAGTCATATAATATTTATATAATTTTCTAATACTTTTTACAGTTTGATCATTTCAAAGTTATAAATGTAAGCCATTTAATTTTTATAAAAGAAAAAAAACCAGAAATATTAGCTCAAATAAAACGGGCTAATTATCTCCCCTTAACTAAAAAAAAATGATTTTTTAGATTCAATATTTGATTTAATTACAAGTTCTGTTTTGTAATATAACTGATTTTTAGATCTAAGGCTTTTTGCAACCAAAATTGAAACAAAAATAGACAAATTGCTAGTAACACACCAGGCAAACAATTCACATTAATATTGATCTATTTAAACCTTTTGTTAAGGCAATTTTTTTATCTATTATTTCTTACAAAATGTTTCTTTTTCAGTTTTTTTAAAGATAATTAATCACACAAAAAGTCTAGTTCCCCTAAAAAAAATTGCGGAAACTATAGTCCAGATGGGCGGAAAGGGGGGAGGGGGCGCTAAAAGAAAGTTGGGGGGGGTGAGGGGCGGTGAGCGGAAAAAAATGTTAAAAGGGGGCGGTGAGCCGAAAAAGGTTGAGAACCTATGGTGTAGATGGACTGATTACTCATCGTTTATACGCAAAACCATAGACTGTATATGCATAGTATAAAATCCATTAAATATCGTTAAAGTTTAAAAAAAAAGAATATTTTTTTTTATATCTTTTTGACATTTTGTAGCATTAAACTATTATTCCGCTGGCGTAAGGTATACAACTCTTTATTAAAAAAAGTTTTGTAATGCAGATTTGATTATCCTTCTTTGATATCTCATTCTTTTATAATATTTCTCATGCTAAAATACATACCGGCACCGGTACATAAAAAAAAATAATTGTTTATTCAACTAAATAAAAGTAAAAAAAGAATGGCAATTATTCTGCAAGTAACGAACCATCAACACTAAAACAATAGCTACCATGGTTTTAAATTATTGTCAGCATAATAATACTTTTTTACGGTTTATATTTAACGTAGGTCTAAAGCCTTGTACGTTTACAATGATTGAATTTTGATATAATCAAATTGTAAAGCATTTTAGCTACTTAAACGCTAATCTTAACTTTTTTTTATTTCACAAGTTTTATGTTTTCAGTAACTACAGCTTTTTTAGAATTTATTCTCACAATTGTTTTTTTTTTTTTTTTTTTTTTTTTGGGGTTGGCAAATTGTTCTCTTTTTACTCTTACCATCAACAAGATAATAATTATTCATTGTTATTCTTAATAAAAACACACTTTTTAACAATTGCAAACTTTAAACAAATAATTTTATTGTGTTTATGCTAAATATGTTTTAGTTTTCAATACAGGGTCTTTTCTTTATCCTTTTTGTGTTTAGATTTAAAAATAAACGTAAATAATTCTCATAAGAAATAAACATACTTAAAATTGTTGATTTTTTGCTATTCAGGATGCGCGTGGTTTTTCTTTGTAGATTATAACTCTTAAGATTAGCTATGGCTTTTGGTACCTTTTTTAAAAATTATTTTATCACCTTTTTTTAATTTTTGGAAAACATTTTTTTCTTACCGAAAACTGATAATGTAAGGGACATAACTCCGTAAATTGCAGACGTCAGCTAAGCAACAATTATTATCTCCCAGTTAACGCGATATCTATTTTTGTATTGCTGTATTTTTCAAAGTAAACCTTACTCATAATAATTATATTTACTTATAAGAAACAAAGTGAAAACAAGTGTTAACACATAATCTGTTCGAAATTTAAAAATAAAAACTTATTAGGAAAAAAGGCAAATTAGAAAATATTAATGCATCTTTTGTGTGCCTTAACGTGTTTTAAATGTTACAAATGCCCCTTCTATACAGTGAATTACCCATTAAATCTCGCACTTATCAGTTGTTTTTACCTTTTTAACTTTCCAGTGGAGTCTTTCTGTAACATGAAATTGTACTAAATATTTTACTTCCTGAAGATAAATAAACTTCCGGAGAAGTATGTTGAGTATGTTGCAACCAGACTTTGAATAGAATATACAGCCTAGTGTTGGAATTGTTCAGGTAATAATCAGGTGAGTTTTGTGGATAAATAAGGCATATAAGATGTGAGTTTTGGGGATAAATCAGGTATTAGGGCTAGAGCTTTTGGGATAAATCAGGTATATTAGATTTGAGTTTTTTAAATGTTTCACGTGAGATATAAGATACTTGCTAGTTTTCATACAAATATTTATTTTACGTAGCCTAAACAGAACAGTAAAATTTAAATAATATGAAAGTAAGCAAAATATTTGTAAATTGTCATGTCCTCTAACAAGTACAACTTTAAGTAACTTTATAAAGGATATAACTTATCATATAACATAGGAATTGTAAGTAATCTCTTTTTTATTTGTTCTAGAGAAGTCAAAATAATTTCTTGATTCATTATTCATATAAATTAAGCATTCTGTATCTGCTATATTTTGAAATAAAAACTTTAAATATTTTTTTTAATCATTTTTACATTTCAATACTACAAGAATGCCACTCGGGAAGAAAGAATACTTATATGCATTTGTTCTCGCATAGGGGATAAGAAAAGTGTTTTTGTTTTTATGTTTATCTGAGCTTTGCAACAGGTTGTTATTGTGTTGTATTTCTAAATTAGAGTTTAATACCTTATGTATTATTACTAATTTACTCTTTGCCCTTCTGTCCTCTAGTGCAGGGGTCGGCAACCTACGGCACGCGTGCAAGACTTGGCACGCGGAGCCTTTTTCATTGGCACGCGGAGAACCCTCCGAAAAAATTGTGTATTTTAACTGAGTAGGGGGGCATATTTGGGATATTTTTTTCAAAAATAGAGTTGTTTAGATTTTGTTAAAAATAGCTTGTTAAACCTAATTGTAACAAAAATGTATCAACTAAAATTGAAAAAATGACGGTTTTGAACTGAAATATTGAGTTTGAAAGATATGTGTCGACTCAATTTCTTTGTTGATTCATTACCTTTAAATGCGTTTTTCTCAATATGTGTTTTTTTGTTGTGTTTGTGCTATGATAATTGTAAAATAATGAGAAGCATTAGAGATAACATATTGAAATTTGGTATGTAGCTTTATATATTATAATTAGAGGTACTAGACATGTTTTCAAGGTGAAATTATAATTAGTTTTACTGTAAAATTTATTAAAAGAAAAAAATGTTAATCAATTTTATTAACAATTTCAATACTAAAGTATAAAAATTTATTAAAAAAAAATACTTTTAACAATATTTAATTAAAATTGTATCTAGTACCTAAAATGGTTATTGTACTACATAAAAACTCTTTTAAAACCAAAATATCTATAATACTTTTTAAAATTTTATAACTTTTGTAATGTTTGTTTTTCAAAATGGCGGCCGCAACCATGGCAACCATATTTCTGTCATCAAAATTACTTATGTTTGTATCAATATATATATGTATATGCAATTAAAAATCATTTTGGTCCAGTAATAACTGAATTACAATTTTCAGTCCTATTCCCACTTTGGCTTCTGCGTGCCATGTCATTTTTTTTCATTAGCTCTCGCTGACCTTTTTCAAATAAATCAAAACAAATCATTATGTCGTTCAAATAAATCATTATGTCGTTTGCCTGTTCAAAAGCGTTCAGTTTCAGCGGATAAAAACTAGTCTTTGCGTCTCCTGTGCTTACACCAAAGAATGCTACATCAAAATAATGTGCCGACTATTCTTCATTTGATTGGTTTAGTTTGTATTCTATCGCAAGCCAAAAAATATCAAATACAAGTGGTATCTACAAACCATTAACTGAATTGTTTCGCGATGCCAATAAAATGTTATAAAGTATATCCTTCAATTAAACGTAAAAAAAAATAGTGTGCCACCGAAATGACCCCCCCCCCCCAACCAAATAATAAAAAATAAACAACAACCTTGATCGATTTCAGATTTCCGATTTGATATTTAAAATTTAACTTAACAAGAAGATACAATTTCACAATTTCTGAAGGCCTATATAGCGTATATAGAAAACGTTTACAATTATTCATAGTATTATATTATGCGGCGGTATATATCAAGGTATAAGTATAAGTTCCCTTAAAATTGCCGAAAATGACGAAAACGCTGCTGCGAGGTTTGGCAAATAAAAAAGATTTGTCAAATTTCTTGTAAACCACATTGGGAGGCTGCTGTTAAGCTTCCATTGCATTATACACCATGAAAGTTTGTGTGCAAAGATCTCTTTATTGGACTTGCTCTCCGTAATGGAAACTGTTGTTAAAATAGTCAACTTTATAGTTTCCCACTGTTCGTTGATTTACCGGCTATTCAAATATTTACTACAAAAAATTGAAAGCGAATATGGAGATCTGCTGTTGCATAGCAGTTTTCGCTGGTTTAGTCAAGGTAAAGTGTTCAATAGATTCGTTTCGTGTCTGGAAGTATACGATGTTTATTGATGAAACAATCTTTTTTGTAATTGAATAATGAAGAATGCCTGATGAAACGGATGTTTTTGACAGGCATAACGACTAATTTAAATGATGAACTTGTGTTTTTAAGGCCAGGCTCAAACAATTATTGAACTGTTTGGTTATTCATTTTTACTGGAAAGGATTTGGATTGAAGCTGGACATATTTATCCGTGATATTACTAAAACATTATAGTATTTACCCAATGTTAAAACTCATTCAGATCTATATATATATTACACTTAGATTAGCTTAAAAAGTACATTGAAGCACTCAAAGCGGAGTTTTCTGGCTAAAGTCTATTTTAAAATGCAGAAAATTGAATTTAAAACATCCGACTTATGGACATTCAAATTTGCCGAATTGCGAATAAATCTGGAAAAAAGATGCTTATAAAGGTCGTCAGCTATACTTAAACCATTAAATTTGCTTTACTTTCATCTATTGGCTTAATTTACACTTGTAAACAGATTTTCTCATAAAAGATTTTTTCATACAATAAAACTTTTTTAATCCCATAAGAAAGTCGCCTAACTATTAAAGCATTAAGCAAGGCTCACATTAAATGATACATACAGATTGCACTCAAATCTCAAATGTTTTTTATCTTCTTTAAATAAGCACGCAAAATAATTCGAGATAAAATGTATTTGTTTTAACTTTTAAAAAACAATAACAGCTTAAGCGTAGGCTAATCTATAGACGAGCATTATATTGCGTAATTGTTGTTATTATCGCAATATGTGACTAATCAGTGTTGAATTTGTACGGTTTCTTAGTAAAGCGCTTTTTTAAAAATCATGATACATACATTTAATAATTATTGTTAAAAATAATAAATATTGCAGAGGTTGACTATTTGGCGATTGGCACGCCGGGTAAGTTAGAAATTCTACTTTGGCACGCCGCTATCAAAAGTTTGCCGACCCCTGCTCTAGTGTTTCTAGGTTTAGTGATTTGACTAATGGTGTTACTCTTGTCAATTGGGAATATTCACTAGTTATGAACCTTGCAGCTCTTTTTTTAATTTGTTCTTTTTTTTTAATGTTTTCTTAAGTTGATGGGTCCCATACAGATCCTGCATATTCTAGTATAGGTCTAACTGGGTCTCTACACTAATATGAAGAAGAGGTTCCTTCTGTACAGTAGATTATTGTGTCATCATACTCTTGTATGTTATTTTGTGTGAGCTTATGGTCTGGGAGTGTTTAATTTTATGTTGTTTTGTGAGTGTGACTTAATTTAGGAAACAAGAGGGCACTAAGCGACACATGTTAATAGTTTATAAATTATCAGTAACATTTAGATAATATCCACAAATTATGGAAATAGAGCCCACTGAGCAAATGGATAGACAGACATGCTATATAAATAATACTCATTATTATCAACCTATTCTATGTAGATGGAAAGCTGCCAGAAAAAAAAGAAACGATAGGATTTATTCCTTACATATTGAAAAACAAAAGTCTTTTTACCTCTACTAGAGGCTCTATGTTTTCCAAATCACTTCATTAGATTATTGTGTGTGTGTGTGGTGTGTGTGTGTGGTGTGTGTGTTGTGTGTGTGTGGTGTGTGTGTGATGTGTGTATGGTGTGTGTGTGTGGTGTGTATGTGTGCGTGAGTGTGTGGTGTGTGTGTGGTATATAGTCAATAGATCATGGTGGCAGAGCGTTCAGCTGGTGTACCAATGATCCTGGGTTTGAATCCTGGTGGAGGCTCGGATTTTTCCCCAGGAGGACTGGAGGCTGTCCCTGAGTCTACCCAACTCTGATGGGTACCCGAGTTGGGGTGAAGTAAAGGTGGCTAGGCATTGTGCCTGCCACACATCCCCTAGTATATCGTGGCCACAGAAACTGGTGAAAGCTTCTTCACCAGCAATATGATCAAGTTGGTCGGACGAGTACTTTATTTTACTTATCATGGGTGTCCATCAGGAAGCCTATGGGCCACATGACAGCTCACCAAGCCTTTTAGTGTGGCCCATCACAGAGTTTCAATTTTAGGGATGTAAATAAATCTTCAAATTTGTGATCCATCTTTTAGTATCAAATAATTTATTTTACTGCTTTATACGAACTAATCAAGAAAAGGTTGCACACCCCCTGCAAGAATCATTACAACTCTTTCTGAATTATTTCAAGCTTTTAATGTTGTATTAAATCCCAGACAGAAATTAGAGGATTCTAGTAGCCCTACAGGTTGTACTAGTGTACACAAGGATTGACCATCAAACACACTTATCCTTGAGTTTAGAAATGCCTTTTCAAAAATGTTTTAAATAATGTGGTTTGCTTGGCATTGGTATTATGGCATTTTGAAGTTGATATTGTAATATGGGAACTGTTGAACTGCAGTGCTCATTCTGGCTAAGATACACCTTTACAGTAATTCAAACAAAATGTATTAACCAACCAAATGTTTGTTAAAACACTCCACACACAGAGAATGAGAAAGTTAGGAACACACTAATTGTCAGTGTTGTTGACAATACTAATGTTTATTATGTAATGCCAGTCAACATTACTAGCCAATAAGTTCAAAAGTTGTACTTTATAAATAGGTTTTAAAAAAAACACAAAATGTTACAAAATACAAATGATAATTCTTATCAAATGAATATCTATGTGGAAAAAACAAATGAAACAAAATCCAATAATTCACATTCTTCTGTTCAGCCCAGCAGAGTGACAAGGTAGGTAACTAAATGAATGAAACTTCATGAGTAAAACAATATTTGAAAAATCTGGAATGATTCATTACATTGGTCAGTTTGGTCAATGAAAATAAAAAGTGATAATAACAAGCTGCAATAAAACTTTTCCCCAGCTTGAGTTACTTGGACAACATCATTGATACGAATTCTGGAAAAAAAATAATTTAAATAATTACAATACTATTTTTTTCAGCCTATATATTTTTTTTACCAGTTAATAGTTTCAATATAAACTAACAAATAGCTGTATATCACATAAAATATATATTATAATTCATATAAATCTATATATAGTGGCACCATTCCAACGCCCTTGTTATATTTTTACCTATTTATGCCACTTGGTCTACTGCAAAGGTTGGCAATGTACATGTAATTTTCAGAAGACACACATAAAAGCTATTCAAATATCATCTACAAAAAATGTTTTGATGACGCAGGTCTACATTTATGCTATTGATCCTACTTCGGCACACTACCAAACAGTGGTTGACCCCTGGTCTAAATAGTCTAATGTTTCATGTAAGTGTTGGCACAATGTGAAATAAGGTTGATATGTTGGGCTATTACCAGTCATTAATCCCCATTTAGAATGAAGACTGAAATGATGTATCATCTCTATTAGATTTTACATTTTTGATCCTAAATTATTGCCATTAAAATCCATGTCCAATCAAATGATTGAACATTATTTTTTCTTTATCCCATTGCATGTTAAACATGAAAGCATAATTCTTACCCTCGTAATTGACCTGGCCATCCCCATCAACATCTGCCTCCCTAATCATTTCATCCACTTCCTCGTCTGTCAGTTTTTCACCTAAATTTGTCATGACATGACGTAACTCTGCTGCCGAGATGAAACCATTGCCATCTTTGTCAAACACCCTGTGAAGTAAAACAAACAACTTATTTAGTTTTTCCTTTTAAAAACAATAAATCCACAGTGGAATACAGAAGATAATCTACATCAGGAACTTGATTTCTTTCAAGGATACACTCCCCTGATGAGTCATTGTCCACTTCTGCTAATTCTTCCATCTATACCCTCAAACAAAATAACTGCCCTTCTTTCCCCAAAATATAAAAAAGACATTTCAGACAATACCACAAGCCTGGATAAGAGTCTAAGCTGGAAAACTATTTTAGTAGAATTTAATGCACCCTTAGCTTTAATGCCACCTCTCTGGATCATGAGTTGGATGATGATAAAATATTTAAAAAAGCCACATAATCCATGTTTTGGTAAAATTTTCATTTTCAACAAAGTAGTAAAGTATAGTGTCCTTTCAGACAAATTGTATCTATAGGGCTCGTGAGGCATCTTTCACCAGTTTCTGGTGGTCACTACATACTAGGTGGTCACTACATACTAGGTGGTCACTACATACTAGGTGGTCACTACATACTAGGTGGTCACTACATACTAGGTGGTCACTACATACTAGGCGGTCACTACATACTAGGCGGTCACTACATACTAGGCGGTCACTACATACTAGGTGGTCACTACATACTAGGTGGTCTCTACATACTAGGTGGTCACTACATACTAGGTGGTCACTACATACTAGGCGGTCACTACATACTAGGCGGTCACTACATACTAGGTGGTCACTACATACTAGGTGGTCACTACATACTAGGCGGTCACTACATACTAGGTGGTCACTACATACTAGGTGGTCACTACATACTAGGTGGTCACTACATACTAGGTGGTCACTACATACTAGGTGGTCACTACATACTAGGTGGTCACTACATACTAGGTGGTCACTACATACTAGGTGGTCACTACATACTAGGTGGTCACTACATACTAGGTGGTCACTACATACTAGGTGGTCACTACATACTAGGTGGTCACTACATACTAGGTGGTCACTACATACTAGGTGGTCACTACATACTAGGTGGTCACTACATACTAAGTGGTCACTACATACTAGGTGGTCACTACATACTAGGTGGTCACTACATACTAGGTGGTCACTACATACTAGGTGGTCACTACATACTAGGTGGTCACTACATACTAGGTGGTCACTACAAACTAAGGGGGATTATCTGGGGCTAGCACAATAACTTCTCCAGAACAAATGTCAGAAACCCAACACTCTTAGATAGGCTTTAAAAAAACAACTGAAATTTAAATAACTAAAACAAAATTTGATCCTCTCCATGAGATTAACAATTAAATTACATTTTCACAAAGTTGTGAAAATTTAACTTTAGCTAAAGTTTCATATTAATTAATATTCAACAATTAAATGATTTTAACATTATTTTTGCACCAAATCAAAATTTTTTATTTAACCTTCGTTAAGTATATGTCAAGTTAAGAAATCATTTTACAGTTTAAATGAAACATTAAAATATAGAAATACTTAAATACTTTAAAAATGCGAATGTTCTTAAAATACCTAAAGGCTTCTCTGATTTCTTCCTCTGAATCTGTGTCTTTCATTTTTCTGGCCATCATAGTTAAAAATTCTGGGAAATCTATTGTACCATTTCCTGTTTGAGAGAAAGCATCGATTTTATGTACAAAAATGGCAAATAATCATAGTTGTTTCAAATTGTGATTAAAACAAAAAACTAAATGATATTGATTGTTTTATAAAAGATACCCATACCTTAATAGATAGAGACATCATTAAGGTTTTAATTGACAGTAAGTTTAAATAGTTTTTATGTTAACATGGTGCTAAGCTAACTTCCCTGTTTTCAGCGTATATCAGATATATACCGGTATGTAGATGATTACAAAATTATTCATTAGATAATTTTTGTGGTATTTTCAGATGGTCCATCTTACTAAAGTCTGTCTTGGGTTCCTAGATAATATTTTACGAATTCTATTTTGAAGTTTTGGCCTTCCTCGGAGTACTTGACACGTAGTTCTTTGCTAAGTAGTAATATGGCATGGGCATATTCATTTGTACATCATTTGTTTGAATATAATTGACATGACTCTAGAGTTTACAATTTGATCTCCAGAGTGCTTGATACAGTTCATTGTGCTCTACATTCTAGAGAGTTAAGTACAATTAGAGAAAGTTGTTATGAAGCTGTTATTCTTCAGGATTTACTTGGATACTACAAATTTAAGAAGATTATTTTTACTAACCATCAGCATCCACCTCATTGATCATATCCTGTAGTTCAGCTTCTGTTGGATTCTGCCCAAGTGACCTCATGACTGTACCCAGTTCTTTTGTTGTGATGGTACCATCACCATCTTTGTCAAACAAACTGAAGGCTTCCTTGAATTCTGAGCAATGAAAGTAAACAACCAACGGTAATTTTTCTAAATTTGAGTACACAT